>VVHJ01060165.1:0-25173 GCA_015107715.1 Tylochromis polylepis | reverse complement strand
ACATTTTTTTATTCATTTTGGGTTTTTTTTTTTCCCCCCCCCCCCCTTATTTCTTCATCTTGCAGTTGTATTTTCTGTCAGATTTTGTCACATTATTTTGCACATAAAAACAGAGCAATACTCATGCACTTCTACATCGCTTAAGAATGTATTTTTTTTTTCCAGACATGAAAAATATTGTCTGAGGCGAGTATGATCAAATACAGCTGAAATGGCAAATTGGCCCCTGCAGTGTCTGAAATCATACATGAATCATAAGCTGCAGGGGATCAACACCTAAACGAAAGATATTTGGTGTACACCTCTCCTGAATTAATGCCTAAGTGCATAATACACAACAAGACAAATAATGTCATCACACAGCATTTTAGAGACAAAATGTACACGTAGGATCGAAGCTTTTATTCGCTTTCTCCTTGACTCTGACTCCAGATAAGAGTTCCCAGTTGCCTGTAAAAAAGGAGGCTATCTTTCTCTGCTTCTGATTTATATGCTGCCACGTTCACCACCAGTTGTTTATCAAAGTCTGATGCATTATCTCACTGTCCAGCTCTGAATGTGTGACCTTTACTGTGCTACATGTATGTAAGGGTTTCGGTATGTCAGGACTAATGCGTCTGAGACTGCTCACGTTACACACATGTGCATGGGGACATCTGACCGGTAGTGAGCGAGCATGTGCGTGCTCTGTGTTTGTTGGTTAAAGCGATCCAGCGGAGGCTTTAGTTTGAAATGTAAGATGACAGGCATTGAGAAAAATCTTAGATGTGTGATGAAAGAACGATGGCGTGGCCCTAAGCCTCCTGTCGGAGCTAACCTTTGGTGGGGCTTTGAACTGCTTTGTTGAAGCTGGTCACTCTGTGTTTGTCCAGGGTCCCTGCGGAATTGAGATGGGGCTGGGGTATTTCCAAATGGTGAATAGTTGATCTGACATGGCTGTGTGTACTAAAAGGAACTGAGACCGCTGTTACTAATCTTCTCCGTCCCCTGCCTGAAATCTCTAAATCTTGGACTTCAAGTTTTGGGTCTTGATGGTGGCATTTGTCAAAGATCAGAGAAGGAAATATATTTCCACACTTATTTTTTTTTTTGGTTCATAGCTGAACTTGTGTTGTCTATGCCTGGCATGTTTGTATTTCCATATAATTGTATTCTTCCACTTCACTGTCACTCCTCTCTTCCCTAAGGCTACACGCTCGCTCCCTTTGTCTTTTGTTTATTTTTTTAGTTTTTTTGAATAATCCTTCTTTTTTCAAAAATTTAATCCAGTTGACAATAACAGCAGCTGCTGTCCTCACTTCGTCTTTCCACACACGCAAAGGTGGAGTGAGGAGGAGTGAAGTAAAACTTGTTGAATACAAATGACTCGCTGTTTTCCTGCACAGTGTACTGCCTCGGTCAAGAAGACCACACATGACAGCCCATCTTCTCCTCCGGCTAATGTGGGGGAACGTCGAACCCACTTATCCCTCTATTACAAATGAGGAATATTTTTCATCAGTGGAAAATGGTCCTCATTTGATTTGTGTTTTGCCTAGATTTAAAAATTATATGACTTTTTTTTCTCTTGTAATGGTGGTTGTGGACACAGATTCCATGCAACCTAATGCAATCCAATCCAATAGTCCTGCAACAAGCCATTGCAGGACTATTGCGTTGTGCCTTTTCTTTATCTAACCGAAGAGAAGAAATCCAGGGGGTTTCCTAAAAATTCACTCTGCTGCTTCAAAATGTAAATAAGGCGCAGAGCCAGGTAGAGGCTCTCCATTTTCTCTGCAGTGCTTTTTTTTTTGTTTAAGGGAATAATACTGATGTCCCAGAATTAATTAAGCAATAATTTATTGATATTTAATTGTGCCAAGCAGCACATTTTAATCACTAAAAATGACAGGAATTAATTTAGCTGAGAAATCATTTCAGAGTGCTTTGGCTGTAGTCATAGATGGATTTTTCTGTAAAGTAGTCTGTGAGGTAAGAGAGTTTTGACCCCTCTGTCAGGTAAGGGTGAACCACCATTCTGTAGCTAGGCAACCCGGGCACAAGGACAAGATGGTGGTCAGCTAAGGAGACAGAAGTCAATAACTGCTTGAAAAGCTCTTCTTTGGGCCTTAAGAGCTTCGCTTTGCTAGCTGTAAAAAGCACACACAATTTGAGAGACCTGTGTGGGCGCACGAATGGACAGACGATGCACATACACACTTTTTAGTAGCTTATTTAGCGACTGTGCTGTACTGAAAGTGGTTGGCAAACCCACTCAATACTTTTATTGCCTTTCTGTGTCTTTTCATGTACTTTAAGGCATATAGACATTAATGAAAGAAAAGAAATGAACTGATATGCAGCATTTATATTATTATGTAATTTTATGGTGTATTTGGCATATATAAACTTCTTGTTCATTTTTAATATTTTAAAGTGTGTGTGTGTGTGTGTGTGTGTGTGTGTGTGTGTGTGTGTGTGTGTGTGTGTGTGTGTAACACACAGTTGATTATATTTAATGATCCACCTCAGTTCATTAACTATGTACAAAACATTTGTACTGTCGAGTCTAATCGATGTTACAGCCTTTTAAAGCTCCCTGCAGGGATTTATTTTTCTGGCCTTGTTCATATAATGTGTTTTCGCTCATTTCTGCTTTGCAATCATGCTACAGATGGTCACCCCTATTCCTTTGTGTTTTTCTTGGCATATAAGCATTCTGGAGTCATATTTCTGCCAAACTTAAATCATAAAGATGATCTCTGTTTTTCAATGCCCCATCCATCTCAAGGGAGCCATATATACCAGCACACACTGTGGTTTACTCTGTATTGCCTTCATATATTTTGTTTTCATAAAATTTTCTGTGGCATAGTATACTGAGCAGAGTCCTGTGAGGAGGAATGAGATTTTCTCAGCTGGATTTATGTTGTATGGTTTACAGACAAATGAGGGCACAGATTAAAAAATACACTCACGGCTTACATACACAGATGCCGTGATGCTGGAATCCAGATAATCTCTGTGTTGCTAAGGTATCTGCTGAGATTCGTTGATCTGGTCAAGTCTACACAAGCTGCCACAACGTTAACATCATTCACTGATATCAAGTTTAAAAAAATGCCACAGAGGAATAATCAAAATGTCTGCTGCATTGAGTGATGTGTTTTCTGACCTAATTTGCTGTTATTTTTTATTTTTTAAGATGGCATTAAGTTTTTGAAATGCCCTTTGAGATCTCATACTAAATGCACATGAATAATACATGCCAAGTTCAAGGTCTTTCATCAGTTCTTTAAGGAGCTACTGTGTCCTTATTCAAGGGCAGGGCATCTGGATCTTGCTTTCTGTGCATGCTGATTACTTACAGTCCATAACCTTTCATAAACTGATATCATGAACTCAGGTTTAAGCCTGTTTGGCAAGTCATATTAGGTTGGTTGCTGCTTACACATCATTGCTAAATTACTTCTAATATGGTTATTTTATTTTGGAAAAATTTAATGTTCTTATGTGTCTAGCTGTATGTAGATAGTTGGCCAACTACTCTCTGTGAGGGTGATTGTGTACAGAATACATGTTTTATTGTATTTTTTAACCATGCCTCTGCACTATATTTCTTCAGTTATTACCCTGCTTTATTTTAAATGGGATCAAACAGATGTAAGCTGTGTCCCAAAACCAAGGACGCTTCCTATGTAGGACGCATTTGAAGGCCCATGACGTCACAGCGACGCGACGAAGGCTGTCCCAATTCCAAGGATGCTCCAAAGGAGGCAACATTTCCCCAGATTTGAAGGATGGGTCAGGTGTATCCTGCGTGGCCCAACCTATCTCAGAATGCATAGCGCAGCCCACGCAGTTTCTACCAATGGTAGCAGCAACGAAGGAGGCACAAATGGTGGCGGAGGACAGCTACATTCTCAAATGCAAGTTTCTGGGTGACTAAATAAACTGTTAAGATAATGTCAGGCAAGAATGTAACCGTGTAAACCACAAATATCTGCTCCATTTATCAACACAACGCATATTTCCAAAAGTGCGCTGACGTTTGCGGAGATGGCCCGCTAGAGCCGCCGAAACACCGGACTCCCGGCACATCGTTCTCAGACCCCCCCGCGCGCTCTTACACTACTCAGGTTACACATGATATATAAGTCACTCAAATACCTTAAAAATGTTATTGTTTGGCTTTTCCCAGTGTTGTATTTGTTCCTGAGTAAATCGGTTTGGCTGAGATCAAAGTTATAGTTGTCACACAGCTGTATATGCTGTACAAACATCAAACAGAAAACTGATTAAACAGAAGAGTGAGATGGTGGAGAATTTACCCCTGTTGTATTATATTTATAATTATTACATAGTTATATATCCTGAGCAGATGGCTGTGTTTATTACACTCTGCCGAGACAGCTGGTGACATACATATGAAGGGTAGGCCGTTCCATTTCACAGCCTCGCACTTCCGCACTTCTCACTCTTCAGAGGATGCTGCCCACGTAGACCGCGAAGGACGGGTCCCACATAGGAAGCGTCCTTGGTTTTGGGACACAGCAGTAGACAGCAGGACTCATGCTATGTTGTGATTGGTGTTTACAGTTAGGGTAGGTTGTCTCAGAAAGCATAACTGATCCAGTTAGAGTACCAACCACCAGGGCTGAACATGAAAAAGCAGTTTGCAGCAGTTCCTTCCCAACAGAGGCCTATATTAAAATAACAAATTACACAGCATGTTTACAGCATGGTGCAAATAAAAGTTTTGGTTTCTACAGCCAAGTTCCTCCTTTGTAAAATTATTAAAAGAGGTGAATTTTTATAATTCACCTTTCTAAATTATGATGCTTAAAGTTATGCCTTACTGGAGACATGGACACTTAGTGCAATACGTAGTTATTGTCTCGTCTTGTTCAGCATTCAGAGATGCATACAAAAGATGGAGAAAAGAATCAGACGTGATATCGGTTCTTCAATCAGATTCATGCCTTGCTCATCATATTTCAAAACAACAAGATAACCCCCAGCTTAAGGCTTTGCAGTGTGACAGACCTCAACCACACAAGCCTAAAGACTCTTTGGCAACACTCTAGCAACCTTTTTTTTTCACCTTTACAAAGTTGTGACATTACAATATTATTTTTCAGTTGCAAAGATGGCCCCATGGCAACATATGATGTTGTAGGAGCAACACCAACATGGTGATTTCAGATAAACCACTTAACAGTAGTCCACCATTCAATCTTTTCTGGACAGTATTTTTTGCCTGAGGCCAAAATTAGAAGCCCACAGTGAACTGCACCTTAATCACCAAGATCGCTAACTGGTGCTAGTGTTAGCTGACAACTGTGAAACAAAGCTTTTCTTTTCTTTTTCTTAAATTCATGTTCATTGTGAATGGAAAATAATACGAGGGAACATGGCAGAGCAGAAAATGTGGCTATGATCAGTCATTCAGCTGAAATGAGCCCAAACAACCTCATTCTACATAAACAAGCTGTGTTAACGCTTTTCAAAGCTGAGAGCATTTAACCTCTGAATGTTAGCTAAAAGAGGCCATTAACATCATGTAATGTTTGATTTAATGTAGAACAAGAACAGTCTCATCCAGTTAAATACATACTTTATATCAAAAATGGCTCAATTTTGGTCATTTGTGCATTTATTTTCTGTTTGAAATCTATAAAAAATAATCTCAATCAAAAGATTAATTCAATCCTCCTCAATTCAAAACTTGACTGCAATACCCAAAGGTCAGATTGTTGTAATTAAACACATGACCAGAGAGCAGTCTGGAGAACACTTGATCCAAAATCAAAGTAAACAGCACTCGGCAGGTCCAGTCTTTGTTGTACCACAGACAAAGGCAGAGGGGGCACACAAATCTTTTAAAGTAGCTTAACCAACTCCACAGGCAAAACTGCTAAATTATAGATACCTGGAAAACTAAAAGTGCTAGTTCTTGTAATGGAAAACTTTATTTAAGCAACATGGGAAAGGGAGAGAGAGGCACTTTTTGTGAAAGTGAAGCACTGTATAACAGTAAAGAGAGGTGGGTTAGGCATTAATATTTCATTTTTCTTATCCTCTATTTCCACTCACTGCTTTTCTCTGTCTCTCCCTGTTTCTAAAGAGACCAGTTCTTCTTCAGTGTCTGTCTTTGCTGAAGCATTTCATGGCCTTGGCCACTGCTTCAATCTCAGCCCCTTGTTCCCATCGAGACCAATCCCAGGTCACGCCTGCCTTCAAGTCATGACAGTCCAACACTGACAGACACTTATGTGAATAAAAGATGTACCAAGGCGGATATTTCTCTTGTCGTTCAGTCAATGTCTTTTTAATCACAAAATAAAATTTTTTCAACCATTAATGTTTTTACTGCCGCTCTCTTACATACAGTGTATTCTTTTTTATTATGTCCACTTTTTCTCAAGCATCTCTTCTTAAGATGTCCACCTCACCGGCCACTACACTGCTCCATCGTTTCTGCACTAACACTACATTCAGCACTCTTCCTCCTTCTACCGCCACCCACAGACACATGTTCTTGCACTCCTGCAACCTCATGTTTCATATTACACTAGCTGCTGCTGCTGCACAGTATGAGCATTAAGCTCATGCTGACATGAGGGCATTGTCAATTAGGAGAGAGCTGTAATGTAAAACTCTAGGGTGCTCTCAATGTGAGGCTAAGCACCATTTTAATCAGAAAACAATCAAAGATGACATTAAATTCAAACAGGAATCTGACAGCTAATCCCCTGCATGTCATCATAGAAATGCCAATTTAATGGTGATGGGGGAATTTGCTCCCCATATCTTTGGAAGTTTTCCATTTCGATTACCAGATTATTTTGAGTGCTATAATACTGTGCATGTGTGTTTATGTGTTTGTGGATGTGAGTTTGTGCCTTTTCTCTCCTTTTCTTTCCAACAATTGCCCATCAGGTGAAATCACTTGCTAACTGCTATTAAGTGACAAACACTAACGTTTTCACCCCTGACATGGTGGCAGGTTTAACAAGCTGTACAACAGTCCTCGGGAAGTGTTTCATGTTTCACCTTTCAGCACTAGCATCTCTAGAAATCCCTTCACTTCCTAAAATGAAGCACTTCTCTCACTAACCTGGAGGAACCATGTGCTACTAGTCTCTCTCTTCCAAGAGAGCAAGACATAGGGCTGGTGGCATGTCATCACCTTATTTCGCTGCTCTTCTCACCTGCACAAGTTATGTGGTGGATGATGCGCAGAGGTGATTTGAAAGATTATATAAAATTAGTTAGAGCCATAATTTATCTGACAAAGGCACAATTTTGTAGTTTTGTCTCTGTTTGATTTAATAGTTTGACTTTAAATCCATTATCAACTAACTGTAAGCTGTTTCGAGGTCATGATGTGTTGTCTTTGTCTTTGTTTTGGGGCAGGACTACATGACTGTGAGAAAAAAAACTCCCTACAGCTAAATAGACAAAAATTCTGTCCGTGCACAAGACAGAATTGGTTTTGAAGAGGGTTCTGTGTTAATGCTGGTGCAAAGATTGTCCCTTGCAAAGGTTACTGTCAATAAATATTGGAAAATCAGTTTGGTTTCATTGCTCAGTTTATTTTTCCACAGCATTCCCCAATTTTAAGAGGCGCAAAAGTAATTTGACAGGTGGCTGCGGCTGACAAGCAGTTTCAGGGGCAGGTGAGGCCTGTATGCTTGGTGTGACAAATGGAGCAGAAATAATATATGAAGAAGATTCAAAGTGTTCAATTTATGTTTCGTTTTAAATTTAAATATAAGGTCCAGAAAGCTGTCACTGCAAGATGAAGAAAAAGACAGAAAAAGAAAAATCCCTTCTGAGACATCAAAAACACAAAAAAGCCTGAAAAATTACAGACGAGAACTAAAATCCATGATGACGGGAATTATTTCCATGATTTAAAAAATATATATTCACAACATATAACCAAGTCAAGTAGCCTTTTTGAGGAGGTTGCCGTATCATTGTCAAGGTCTGTGGTTAAGAGATGCTTTCATTAATGGAAATACAGAGTGTTTACAACAAGGTGCAACTCACTGAACAGGAAGACCAGATTAGACTGTGCCAGAAAACATCTAAAAGAGCCTGCACAGTTCTGGAAAAAAAAAAAAATCTTTCAACAAATGAAACCAAAATGAACTTGCACTAGAATGATGAGAAGAGAAAAGTATGGAGAAGGAGAGAGACAGCTTATGATCCAAAGCAAACCACATCAAACATGGTGGAGGCATGGAAGCAGGTCACTTGTGTTTAATGATGATGTGGCTGCTGAAAGAAGTAGCAGGATGATTTGTGAAGTGTACAAATACTCTCCGCTTAGATTCAGCCAAGTGTAAATGATGATAGTCTCTCAAGGCAAAGAAATGGGAAATTCTTCTTCAGTCAGTCACCAGCATGTGTTTCAGGTACTGAAGATAAAACTGAATGTAGAGAGCCAGAAAAATACAGCAACTGAAGGTGGCTATATTAAAGGCCTGACAGAGCACATCAAGGGAAGAAATATAGCATTTAGTGATGTCTATGAGTTCTAGACTTCAGCCAGTCATTGAGCGTAAATGATTTTCATCCTAGTATTAAAAACAAATCTTATATTGACAATTATGTATTAGTTTGTCTGGTTAATTTTGAACTACTAAAAATGGATGACCTTGTATAAAAACCTCTGTAATTCCTAATCAGTTAATACAATGCTTTTGTTAAACTGCTTGAATCAAAGCTGCAAGTCTGCACTTCAATCACATCTTGATTGTTTGATTTAAAATCCACTGTATTGCTATACAGAGGGAAAACTACAAAAAGTGTGTATTTGTCCTACAAATTATGAACCTAAAATGCATTAAGAGAATGTACACAATCTCATAAATATTGAAAGCCCACTCATGCTGCTCTCAAAATAGTCAACATGGCAGCCTGATATGACAGTAGGCGGATATCGAATATTAGATTGCATATCTTATTCCTGCAGTCAATAGTTGGCAGGTGAGGCTCTCTTCAGTCTGAGAATCTGACACATCAAAAACGAAAGGGATATTCAAGGTTAACAGGCCTGGAGTGTGCCTTCAAGCTTTGGCCCACGCCTTAGTGAATATGTCAAGGTGAAATTACATTATAATAGACAAGAAGAAGAGACATTAATAGTAAAGCAATAAGTAATGAAAATGTATTTTTTTAGCTCTGACTCACAATGCAAATGCAGCTTATATGGAAAACATTCAAGCAAAAAGGGGAAATTAAGGGACATTAAGTATGATTACAGTCCTCCCTCGTGAGTGTTCTTTTTTGTGACATTAATTGCACAAGTGCTCCATAATGAGTCAAATGTTGTGAGGGTAGATATGGGAGTTGGTGAGCTTTGTATTGTATCCTCTTGGAGCTTCCTGCTGCTCAGTTAACCATTAGAGATATAATGAGGAACAGTTTGACCGAAACAGGTTAAGAGGGTGAAGATCTGCAGGATTTCTGCTCTACATCTGCACACTTGAGAAAGGGTTATCAGGGCACATCTGAAAATGTTTCTTTCAGTCTGAATGAGCTCTTCCTGAAAAGCTTATTACTCATGTTTTCACACAGCTGTCAGCCTCTGCCTGTCTGCACGATAAGTGAGTCAGACAAATTTCAAACAATGCACCAACAGTCACTAACACGGAGATAAGGTTAATAGCTTTTTTAAAGCGCTGAGTTTTCAAGCTGTTATTTTTTTCCTGGCTTTTCCTTCCCTGTTTAGTCGGCTTATCGTTTCCAGCAGATGACCAAGCACATCTTTCAGTGTGCTAAAAGCTACTGCTGATTTGTGAAGAATATCACTGGCATGAGTTGTCTCGCTGATGTAATTCATCCTGGTAAACAACAGATAATAAAGATTTCCAGCTATACTGAACAGGATAATTAAAGGCTACAGCATGGCAGGAAAATTGTTCAGGTAATTTAGTTTTAATGGGGAAGAAATACTCTGCTGCTGCCTTTAAAATTGGCTTCACAATCACACTTTGAATTTAAATATCTAGATGAATTGAGTGTAAATTTAAGAGCTTTTGGTTCATCTAAAATCAATCCAATTAGCAGGAGAAGTGTGTTAAAGTAAGAGGAAAATAATCTTCTGACTCCAACTTCTCGATCCTGAGCAGTTATCAGGTCCCTGCACAGATTTAGCCTTTTACTGTCTGAGCTCTGGACATTAGGTCCCCACAGCCCAAGCCTGAGAAGATACTAAATATATCTTGTGCCATCGACTGAATCCCATTTTAAATTAATTCACTTCAACAGAGTTCTTAGTCGTGCAGCACTCTGCCAAACTCACTCTGCCAACTGGGCTTCATAAAATGGTAATGAGAACGGTGCTATCTGCTGACAATGAAATAGACACAGCAACACAGATGCACTGGCAGTGGCTCCAGATTGGCTGTTTTTTCCACAGCTTTGAAAATATATTTATGATAGCCAGACTTTGTCTCACTGCATCAATGTCTACAATACAAAAAAGCCCATTCACTCTGAAATGAGCAGCTTCTTAGACTGACACCAGCACAATGGTCTGGCAAATAATAGAGCTGTATGTCCTACTTCTCCTGTGATTACTCCTGAAAATGGTTCATATTTGACAGGAGCGAAATCACAGCTGCAAATCAATTTGTCATAACTTCTCTGTTGAGGGTAATAGTGCTTTAAAAACTCAAGAGCAAATGCTCTGTTTACTCTGAGCTCAGAGTGCACTTCCTGCTATTTCTGTAATCTAGCTGCTCTATGCTGAAGTCCCAAGTGAACAGCAAACATCTTTTGTTAACACTTGGAGCCCTGTGCAAGACCTAAATTCAATGGCAGCTTCTGAAGGTATTAATATAGCACCATCTATACACAGGATAAAACTCAAGGGACCATAAAACTGATACAGTGTGTTTATCTAAAACGTCAGCTGGCAAGGCAAATGGAGAGAGACAAATGCAGATCCAAACCTTTTCGACCTCTGTATGGAAATCTGATGTTCTGCCTGTGCAGAAAGATACTACGAATGAAATTCACTGACAGCCAGGATGTTAGCACTTGAGCTGAGCTCATATAGGACACAAGCAGTATTTCGTAACAACCACATCTGACCAGATTCCAGGAAAAAAAAACAGCTGTAACCGCTGATTTAAAAACTCGTATTAATACTCGAACATGTGATTTCTTGGATGTAAATTGCTCACTTGTGATGACAAACCCACAAAGAATTATTATTCCACTATGAAGACGTTGCTGTTCTCTCCAAGTGTTCACACATGTCTCTTTTCCACCAATGTGAATATAGTGCAGAAGCATTCTGACTTTGGTGCCTGCAGAGAATCACACATTTTTTGTTTTCTACCATTTTGCAGTGTTATATATCAAGATTGGTGGTGGTTTCAGAGGGAGTCTAGGATTGAATCTTCAAAGCATCTGTGGCAGCCCCTCTGATAGTCACTGATGTCAGTTGTTCCTCCTTTGGGCCCAGCAATTTTGTGCTGCTCTGTTAATTCCAGCTTTTTGGCACCACTGCCAGTTTTCTGGGGTTTTTTGCTCTTTTTGCAGTAGACTGCATCAATGTTGTTCTAAATTAGTAACTTGCACTGGTACTGAGTAGGTGGAAAAGAGATTTTTGCCACAGTAGGCAGTTATTCCCAACAAAGTACCTCTTAGGAGACCCCCAGGACATGTTGGATATCAGAACAAAGCAAATGAACCATTTCAGCTAAAAAGTTGATCAAAAATCTGCATGTGATGTGTTTATGAAAAAGACATTTAAACACTATTTATTAATTAATTTGACAATTTAATGAATGTTTAAAAATATGTTGAAAAGTATGTTGTCTTTTAACTGTTTGCTTTGGTGATTTATGAAGACTTTATAACTTATAACTTTCTGTTAGGTTTTCCAGTTCCTCCTTCCTCTCTACATTTTCAATTTTCTGCTTCTGTTATGTTATCTTTATGTTTCTTTCATCTTTATAATCATGCTATTTTTACAGTTTGTGTCTTTTATGTAAGTCTAGATTGAATAGGGTTGTAACCCTCACATATATGCCTTTTGTCAGTTCTAAACTCTGACGTATTCTTGCAAAACACTGGTTTCTTATCTTGATGATTAAATGCTCTGAAGATGCAATGTGAGTGTGTGTGATTTCAGCTTCTTTTTAACCCATGCTCTCTGCTGTCATGCTATCAAACCACTCATTGTTGCGATGCCTCTGGATTTGTTTTAACAATACTTTCAACCTTTGAAGTCTGTTAAAGCAGACAAGTGTTGAAGACAATGAAGACAAATGAAGACTTGCTGTTAAGCCTCATTATTGTAAACCACTCTGCTGCATAGATTTGCAGCCGTGGGCATTCAGACTTCAAAAGGAATGTCTGCAGTTGTCTTAATCATATTGGGAACAGCAATTTATCTCATGTTTGACTCATATTGGTAGTTTTAGTTCATGTGAATGGCACACTGTTTCACCAGCTCAGTTGATTCACAGCCTACTGCAATCCAATGCAACAGACCTGTAACACTTTTACAGCTCATAATCAAGTTTTGCTGTCTGAAAGTGGTAAATACAGCTCTGCAGTTATTTGGCTCTGTGGTGTCATGTTGAACTGCATTACATTTAAAGACATTTTTATTGTTTCGTCCAGCCCTGTTTATATATGGATGGATGAGGAGGACAGAACAGTAGACGGGCGTTGCAGACCAGCTGAGGATTTAATGCTGTGGTATGTGGCATTGGTCAGTGCCAGTAAACGTTTATTAAAATTGGAAACACTTTTCAATGCAGTGCGGTCCAGCAAAACAGCACCACTAAGAAGAGCTTTAAAATGTCCATAGAGTTGAATTACCACATCTCTCCAGAGTCATAGGAGACTGAACATAAAATTTCCACTCCAAACAGAGCATGTGTTTTACCAGTATACAAAATAAATCATGTAATTCTGTAGGTTCAGGTTAACAGGATGAATTCTGTTACGATTAAGTGGGAATCCGCAGTCTTCTCTAATTTATTTTCCCTGCCCTGACCATGCCAAGGTCACACGAAGACTTCCTTGTATGACCTTTGAAACTGTTGTATCAGCTCTCTCAGTGCTCTACTGCCATAGCACTTAGAGTGATTCACCTTACTTTGCAGTGACTATAATTGATGCTGAGTAGGCCATCCTTAAGAATTACATATTAGCATCTGGTTGGTTCATGGGCAGAAGATAAAAGAGCATTCGTAATTTTGTGGCCTCCCTAAGGTGGAAGCACTCTAGGATGTTTACCTGGGCTTTTTTCCTCCATGTGCTCACATCTGGCTGTTTTAAAATCACCAGCAACAAATTCCATGTTAAAACATGTTCTCAGTCCCCTTCAGTTTTTGTAGTTTCTATTATTATATATTTGGCTTTACATTTTTTTATCCTGAAAATCCATACTGAGTAGTTTATGATGAAAATGCATTATTAAGTGCTTGAAAAAAATACAAAGGTTTTCTGACCCTTAAAACACTTCATAGAAGTCCATTATCAGCAATTACAGTGTCAAATCTTTTTGAAGGTTTTTACTGAATTTTCACAGCTGGATTGTCCAATTGTTCTTAAAAGATCATGCTATGACTTTGAAAAGTGAATGCAAAGGGGCTGTTAATGTCCTACATTAGGTCTCCCAGATGTTCCTTGGGTTTAAATCTGGGCACTGACAGGGTTACTCAAGAACGTGTCCTGTAGCCCATCCTGTTTTGGACACATGCCCTCGAAGACTATTGGGCTATAGTCTCATATCACAGGAAGTGTGAGCAGGTTTTCTTGAAGAATCATCTATATTTATCCATCCCTCAATTTTGATCTGTGTTTGTGTCTCTGGTAATGAAAAGAACTTTGATAACCTATTATTAAGCTATTATTATTATCAGAAGGGTTGCCTGTTTTTTTGCCAGACATCGTGGTTGGAGCATTGTCCAAAATAGCTTACATGTTGCTGCTCTATCAAAGGACTGATTGATGGTCATCCTTCTGGCAGGGTCCCCCATCTCTCAGGGACTCATCTGGACTTGGTCACCTCCCAGAGTCATAATTGGTCGGCTTTTCAGTTTGACTACATTGCTAACCTTAGAAAGAACTACACAAGTTCAAAACTAAAACTGCACAGAAAGTACACATAGATAAGCATTTTTTCATTGCATTTATAAAGCTGTGCATGATCAAGCAGTCAAAGTGATTGACTGATTGATTCTATCCACAGGCAAGATTTGAATGTAATCCAATGGGTTGCACACAAAAAAAGGCGTGTCGAGTGTTTATGCATCATAAAGCTGTGTCAATCTGTTTTTGTATATATTTGAAGCACACAATGTACAGCTTTCATCTTATCAAGTTACCACCATTGTGATGAAGTATACTGTGCTACATATTGGGATGTCAGAATATCAAGTGAACTACCATCTAAAAACATTTAAAAGAAAATTGAAGCCTGATAACAGAAACAAAAGGTTGCAGTTGAAAACACAACAAAGGCATCTGGGAGAGAAAAAAAAAGGCACGAACAGAAGCATCCTGGGAAAAACAACCGGGAGATATGCCACAAAAGTTTCTTTTATGTCAGCTCAACTGGAGCCGCATAAGTAATTTCGACCATTTTCTGTTGCTCTGTGCAAATCCACAATTTTCTAAATGATAACAAGAGCATAACAGAAGTGGGTTAGCCAGAAAGCCAGCTAAGGTAAACTCAAGGAATGAGCCTGTAATTTTCTTTTTTTTTTTTGCTGAAAAATCTGCCATCCTTTCAGTTTTTCCTCATTCATCTCATATCACTGAAAAAACATCCATTTATCCACTAAGTCAAAATAAACTGTGGCATTAATAAGCTGACAACTGATAAAACATTTATAGCTTGAGTTAGCAATTTCATTTCGATTTTCAAATCTAACACCCCGTTGAGACACAGCACACGAAGCCCCGTATAATACATAACTGCCTTGCCTGCTTGTTCTCTTTCTCTGTCTTTCTGTGCAAACTCCCTCAACAGCCTAATCCACTGGGGGACAAAAGACTTAAACTGCTATCAAAATAAGTGGTTCTGATCTCATATTTGAAATTTACTGACTATGCATTTAAGCGATTGCAAGCCTTGCAGACAAAGGTCAAGCTCATCATTTTTGTGGCAGGATGGATACAAGGCTATGAATCTCTAGAGCCTAATAGGCCTTGGGAAAAATGAAGCATTGCATGACTTTACAGTTTATTCTTTCCGTAAAATGCATTTTTATGGATTTTATAAGCAATGAAAATTATTGTGTACCTGCTTTTATACAGCAAACTGACATTGCAGACTTAGTGTATTGATTGTCTTGTGACTGTCCCATGAGAGTACTGCTACTATTTAATTTACTGCAAATCAATCTGTAGTTGCAAAGTGCATGGGACTATCTACTGGAATGGTTGTTTCGTCAATTAGTGGATATAATGTGACTGGTAATGAGGATTAGTTACTCACAGCTTTATAGACTGACGCACTGGCTCCTGGATTTTTCCTCTCTCGGTAAACTGTATACTAAGCTCCTGTCACAGGGATACTCACATCAACTTAACACACTTGACTGAGCTTCAGGCCCAATGCAAGTGTGTGTGTGTGTGTGTGTGTGTGTGTGTGTGTGTGTGTGTGTGTGTGTGTGTGTGTGTGTATGCGCGCGCTCTGGTGCCTCATTACCAGCAGGGTAAAGTATTGTTCTGACGTTTGCATGCTTTACCAGCCTGACTGTAATAGGTATAAACAGGGTTAACCCCATTTTTCTGCAGCTGCTCAATGCCAGTTCCTCTGAAGTTTCTCTAAGCAACTAACCAACAAAACACGACAGTTCTGCAGGCACAAACACAACAGTCACAACAGAGCACTTCTTCTGTCTATTCCCACTGGACAGAATTACTGCAAACATTGCTCAGTGTTGGAAAATGGTGAAGCAGCCTTTCTGCAGTAAATTCAGCTCTTTCGCTATACTGTGCCATATATGCATTATGCACATGGGAAGCACTTTACTAAATCACGAGCGAACGCACCATTTGTCTTGCACATTGATTCACTAAAGTATATGGCAGCCCTGTGATTGAAGTTTCTTTGGGGCCTTTTTTTTCAATTATTTATCATGTCTTTTATTATGGTTTGGTGTGCAGGGCACTATTGGCAGAAAAAAGCCCATCTGTAGAGCTGAGATATGTGTGAAGAGTAAAAGTAAAGTTATATTCATGTCCATTAAACTGATTTATAGACATTCAGAATGATGGTCTCTGAACTCACCTTTCTCTGAAGCTGCAGATAACCTGAAATTCTGTTTCTTGTGCTTGTGTAAGATTGTTTTTTTTTTTTTTTTCCTTTTGAGTAAATGATGCTTTTACTGCAAATTTGCTTCACACCCATCGTTTGATGCATAAGCCATTTCAGTAAATTACCTGCAATAATAGTTCTCCAACACAGGAAGGAAAAGAGATTCCAAAAAGAAAATCTCTTTCTTCTTTATATCCAGAGGGCAATTTAACCTAAACAGCAAATATCTATGAGATCTTGTCTCAATCTAAATGAGAAGCATAATAGTAGAGAGTCAACAGCGCTGACTTGGAAGCAATTGAAAATCTGTCATCTCAGCAGCAAGCCAGTCATGCGGAACATGTTACATGCAGTGTATATAAGTCAGATTCCTGAATGAACACATTCCTCTTCAGTCCTGTGGAGAAAAAAAAATATGTGTTTGTTGACAGTGTATTTTTGAGGAGTTGACAGTCAGTTGTCAGGCTTAGTCTTGCTGTGGGACAACAAGAGGATCTCTCTATCAAACAAACCTGTCTGCTTCAGCAGAAATTGTGCCATATCTTTAAACTCTTATTTTAACATTAAATCTTTTGCTTATTGCTCAGTGCGTGAATACTTGATGTGCTGGTAGTAAAGAGAAATAGCCTATTACACGCAACATTAAACAAATTCAGTACAGAACAAGGAAGGAACTGCAGCGTCAGTGTAGTAAACAATGCTTGACTCATCTCACCACCATCTTAAACCACTCTCAAGTATTTAGTCGGGTCCAGTGTGGGGGCTGTGCACAATACAATCTACGCACGCTGGCGTTACAGCATGTTTCTTGTGCATTTTTCAAACAGCTCATATTCTTATTCTTTCTTTAGCCCCCATATCTGTTTGTTCCCTTTTCAGGGAAAGAAAATGCTGTTTTGATTAAATACTAGTACGGCTGACATATTGACCATGTCCTAGCTGCTCCTGATAGACAATTAATGAGGGTTTTCAGCCCTATAGCTTGCATGTTACCTATATTAGCCCTCGCTGCTGAAGATTTTTCATACCCCTGCATCATATAAAAAGATATTTTAAAACACTTGGAGCTCTCTGGGATGAAAATTAGAGTCATTTTTCTCTCTGTGTGCAGCGTCTCAATGACAGTAAGCTACGAATCATGGCTGTGCATTATGTAGCCCTAAAACTGCACCCTTAGCTGATCTGTGGGTGATTTCTACCATGCTGACTACATGCCGCATCACTCAGCTCACTCCTGAAAGTCCAGTAAACTGAACTTATCAATTCACATGAGGGGAGAAACAATAGTGTTTTTGTGGTGCATCTTGGTTTGGAGCCTGACCATGAAAAGCAGCTTCTCCACCTGTATAACCAGGTGTTATACAGCAGTGTGGATAAGAAGGTGGTGCTCAACACACGAGGTAAAGAGGGCTAGACAACAATCATGCTACTGTACTGTGGTATCATAACACTGTTTTTTATGTCACACAATGAGAGCACAAAAGGTGTGACCCTTGAAACCACGTTGAGGATGATGGAATGGGAGAAGCTGGAGCAGAGAAAATTAAACAAAGAGTGATGAGACTGGAGGAGGGAGAAAGTGAGAGATAAACAGAGAAAGGCAGATGGAATAAGTGAGAGAGGGTGCCAAAATGAGGATATGTGTCCTCACCAGTTTCTTGTAGCCTGCAACTTGTTCTTAGTCCCCAAGGGACATTTTTAGCTCATCACACATGTCTGTAAATATCTCTGCAGCAGGGAGTGCGTGTGTGTAGCACCACTGCATCATCCCAGAGGGGAAAGAGACATAAGCCACCATTGCCTCTGAGTCTGACTGTACAAATTTGTTGACTCAGATGAATGAGGGTAATAAAAAAAGATCACACTGGTCTTTATTCCCGTGGGGATGGTTATATATTTGGGGGAAAAAATAGAGAATTAAGAGAAAGACCACCAAATCTCATTTAATCATCACTGTCATTGCCAAAAAACATCACGTTGGTTTTACATCTTTCACCTGTATTAATTTAAATAAAATTTTCCTAAGTAGCATTTGATAGAGAAGAATAAAGAATATGGGGACATTTGCACACTGAGATTAGCACAAGTGAATGTGTGGGATATAAAGCATTCCTTTTAAAAACAGCAGTGGCAGACCACAGACTGTGCAGCCATCTGCTTTTGAAGCATCACTGCTACTGTCTGACAGCACTTTTGTTTTTTTGTTTGTTTTGTTTTTTCTTCTTGCAGAACAACATGACAGAAAAGACAGCTCCTGTTCCTGACCTCAGCAACCTTTGGCTTGATACATGTAAACAGCTGCTGCTCTCCCTGGACTGAAATTCCTATTATACTGGAGAATCACAACAGGTCACAGTGGTTTTGTGCATGCACGGTTCTGGCGTTATTTAAGGATTTTAAATTTGTGCAAGTTGCGTTGCTGATTGAGAAAGAATATACCAAATAATAATGAAAGTGCATTACTGTTTATTCATGCACAGTTGCATAATTATACTTGGAATATCCATGAGGAATATTTCCCCCTCAATATTTTACTCAAGTCAAGACGCTGTTATTACACTGCAGCTGGAGGTGTGAACGTCAAGCAGCTTAACTCCAAAAATAAACACATCTATTGCACATCAAGGGCAAAATGTTTATTAGTTACAGTCTCCTAGCTGTGGAACTCATCACAAAGATGTGAAGTGAATAGAAACAGGGGTTCCACTGAACCCCTGTAGAGTGGGCGCATGCGTGCGCCTGTATGCATTTGGGGGAGATATAATTAACTGTAAAGCAGCATCTGATTAATGCGCTCCTGTATGGGAAGATAACTTATGCCACGTGATAAGGGAGGAATGCGCTACAATCCCAGGTATTATCATGAAAAATGAGCAGCGTGCAAAGGAAAGGGTGGAGAGGTGCGGGGGGTGGGGCGCTACAGTGGATTCCTATCATCACCATAGCAATGAGCCCATTTAATAGTACCCGCTTCTCAATGCATATAATGCATATTGGACGAGGTGATGTTTAGGAGTGTTACATATATAGTCATATATTAGATACATAAGTAAGTCTCAAAGGTTTCAGAGGGGAATCAATCCATCATCCAAACATTATTGTAAAGTCTTTTTTTTGCTAGAATTGTTTAAAGTCCTAATCTATTTAGGAAATATGTTGTCATTTTTTCTTTACTTACTCTTCTCTATTAATAAATAATCTCGTAAAATATGGGAAACACAATAAATGCCAATAAATGCAAAGTTGTCATAAAGAGACTGTTTCCGCTCTACTGGCGCCATCTTGTGGATAGCAGAACACAGTTTACTTACTTTGTGTATTTCTGGTAGCCTCCTGTATTGAATTACAATTATACAGTGAGACAAAACATGTTTCATTTTAAGCCTGTTTCAGTTTAAGCGTTGTTTTCAATAAATTGCATGCTCAAAAAAATGTTTTGTCTTACTCTCATTTCTTCTTGTTGCATGTTGAAGCTCTACTTGCAACCTTGTTAAGATCCAACCATGCAAAATATGATTTTTTTTTTTTGCCATTTTTCTAGTGGTCTTAAACTTTTGATCGGGACTGCACATTTGTATGGATTTACAAAGACAGTTTTAAAAATTGATATTGTTGCCATTGCACATCTTTAGTTTCTTCCTGTTAAAAGGAATTTCTTCCTTTCCACTGTCACCAAGTGGTGCTCTGAGGGGTCATTTGATTGCTGAAGTTTTCTCTTTAACATTGTAGGGTTTTTAGTGTTTACCTTACAGCATGAAGCACATTTTTCTACTTTGTTCATATAGATCCAGCCGAGTGCCGCCTTTTGGTGGCAGTATTGTGCATAAGTAGCATGGCCGCTACAATAAAAAAAAACAAAGAAGAAGAAGAAAAGGGAGGCGTTGAGCGTTAAATTGAAAACAGAAATGGCGGGGCTTATCAGCTGCTGTTAGCACCACAACTGTGAAAGTGTAATGACCGCTCAGTTGTTTAAGGTGCTGAAGGTTGGACTGAAGATTTTCTGAACCCGAAATCAGAAGTTAATAAGAAAAAAAAAAAGGATGTAGCCTTTAGTAACGAGTGCTAAATTCGTATTTAGCGATTCCGTTAGCCAGACACTAGTGAAGGGTTTTGTTTTTTTGTTTATGTCAACATATTGTTTGATTTCTGCTGAGATTTTGATACGCCGTTTGCTCTGTGACAACCTTAACTGTCCGTCAAACTCCCAACTATTACTTTAATTAGTCTCTCAAATGAGGAGCAGCTGAACAGCTGGCCACAGCTAAGAAACTCGTGACATCTATCGACTGACCACACAACTGGATGCCCTCAAGCGGTGGCAATAACAATGCCCGCAAACGGTAAAGTCATTCCCCACACCCCGCTGGCCGTGGACTTCTGGCATGTGCGGAAGTGTCCGGGTACCCGGCTGTTTTTTCTGTCCCACATGCACAGTGACCACACGACAGGTTTGACGTCCACGTGGAGCAATTGGCCCATCTACTGCTCACCTACCACCGCCACTCTGGTGAAACTCAAGCTCCAGGTAAGGGAGGGTGTAGTCATTAAGAAATAAAGAAACAAATGCATGTTTGAGTGTCGAAGCAGTGCTGCATGGGATCTAAAACGCTTAATTATTGAATTGGAGCTCATTAGAGCTATTGGCTACACCTGGGCTCGGTCAGACACAGCAGAGGTGTAATTAATGATTATCCAGCTTCATGATTTTCTATAGCCATTGAGTTGCACTTTTGGTCATGAAATATGTAGAACATAAAGAATGGCAACAAATGTATGCACACTAAGAGAAAACATTAAGTGAGTGGCAGTTCTCTGGGCAAAAATGCCTTGCTGATGTCAGAGGAGAATGGCCAGACTGTTTCACACTTCACACTCATAGGAGGCAACAGTAACTCACATAACCACTCAATACTACCAAGGTATGAACACGAGCATCTCTGATCTGAGCGCACAACATGTCAACCCTATGCAAACTGTACAATAACAGTGGTGTGTTATTTCTATGTTTTATCAGCCTTAAACATGTTTCAGAATAAATCTGACCGTGATCTGGAGTAGTAGATGTACTGCTGCACTAAAGTCTTTAATAATGTTTTGATGTTATTTGGTTTTCCTCTGACTCGTTCCATTTCTGCTCAGGTGAAAGAACAGTGGATCCATCCTCTAGAGGTGGGTGAGCCATACCTACTCCCACTGGATGATATTGGCAAGGAGAGGCTCACGGTCACACTGATAGATGCCAACCACTGTCCAGGGGCTGTCATGTTTCTATTCGAAGGCTACTTTGGCTCCATTCTGTACACTGGTCTGTTTCTCTGAAGCTTCTCAGACATAGAAAAATAAAGTTTCTCAAGCTGTGTCCTGTTTGATTTAATTTCTCAAGTTTTCAATATCACAAATTTACATTTGATGCTGATGTATTTCAGGCGACTTTAGATATGCTCCTTCAATGCTGCGTGAGCCATGCTTAAGGACCAACGCCACTATAGATGTGCTGTACCTGGACAACACTAACTGTGACCCTAACCGCACCCTGCCATCAAGACAGCAAGCCACTCAACAGATTAAGGAGATTATTCGCAGCCACCCCACCCACAATGTTATCATAGGTGAGTTTAAACAGCTTGCTGCAGCTTTATCAGTTCCTGTATTGTGGCTATGCACAATGATTTTTTTTGTATTTTATATTGGGTGTATGTGCTAACAAAGATTAATAGGAACCTTAGCCTCACCACCACCATCAGGGGACATCAGCTGATGTTACATGCGCAGGAATTGCATTGCACTCTTTGCTAAAGGGTGTGTCTGACAAAAGTACATGTAAAATTAACGAAAACGGCAATATCAGTATCAAAATTGGGATTGAAAGAAGGATTATTTTTTTTAGCTGTGTGACATTTTGAGCATAAAGCTCTTCCTCAGATTTCTGGTAAACACACTCTCAGTTTCAAAGCTATTAATTCAAACCCTCAGCTTAGAAGGTGATGATTTGTCAGTTCTGTGTTCACAGCTTGTTCCTGCTGATTCTCAGTAGCTAAAAAAAGGTCAGTTGTTGCAGGTCTAAAGTTTTCTTGTTGCTTTATTCTGTCTTGCAGGCCTTTATTCATTGGGTAAAGAGTCCCTGCTATTGGAATTGGCGATGGAATTTAAAACCTGGATTGTGGTGAGCTTTGAGAGAATGGAGACCCTTAAAGCTCTAGAGCTGCCTGATGTCTTCACTCCTGAGCCAGAGGCCGGTCGTATCAGAGTTGTGGATCAGTCAGAGATTTGTGCCTCTGCTTTGCACCAGTGGAACAAAGAACAACCGACTTTGGCCATCTTGCCCACCAGCAGGCCCCTGATCTCTTTCCACCCTAATGTCCATGTAGTACCCTATTCAGATCACTCCTCCTACCAAGAGCTGGAAGATTTTGTCTCAGCACTTAAACCTACCTGCCTTATACCCATTGTAGGAAAATGTGTACCTGGAAGTCTTTCTGCCTTACTCCCTCACAAAAAGCGCCATGAAATCCTGGTACCAGAGTCAGTCCGACACTACATGTCAAGAGAGCCTGAGAGGCAGCTCAGCTCATCAGCATACACTAGCCTTCACCGCAAACACTTCCATCCTATTGTTCCCAAAGGAGTGGTATTTGAGTCTCCTATAAGAGGATCTGGGAAGTCATGTGAAGAAGCCTGGGAGGCAGAGTGCGGGGAGCAGGATGGATCTGGGGAAGAGATGGACACAGAAAGTAGTGAAAAGGACTCTGACTGTATCCTCCTGGACCTGAGCAAAGAACTCACTCCCAGCAGAAATAGAAGAGGGGCTGGAGATGTGTGGAACCTCAACATCGTCCAGACAGTCGCAGAAGAAAGAGCGGGGGAAGATTCGACGCCACTGAGTGAAATCGCACCGAGCCGCTTCTCTCCAGTGGAGATTCTGGCAAAGACCAATGCCTGCTTGAAGCCCAATGTGACCACGACGTTGTCTTTAGAAACCAGTGCCAAAATGATCAATAACCAGCACAGTGAGTGTGAGAACAACCACACATCACCAATTGAGAATACCGTGAGTCAGCACCGTGGGACTGATCAGAACGACAGCGTGGCATTATTACAGAACAGCTCTGATAATGATTCCTGCGCTTCATCCAGCTCATTGGCTGAGCTGTCACATGCATATATAGAGAAGCTCGAAAACAGACTTTTAAAGAACCTCCCCTTCTCAGAGGAAGACTTTAAGAGCTGCGGCCTCCTGCCGAAAAGCTTTGTGCAGCAGTTTACCCTTTGTCCTCTACAGTTCTCAAAAGACGATGACCCCTCGGACTGATTTTTGTTTTTGGTGATTTTGAGGTTGAAGTTTTTGCTTTCTTTTAGAGGGCTTTTTGTACCTCTGTCGTCATAAGCACTTTAACACAGTTGTCTTACTTGTACTTGTGTTTTAATTCCTTGTGCTAATTCTATTTTTCTCCTTTTCCCTTTTTGTTGTTGTTGGTGTGGCCTGGACTTAACCGTTGTTGCCCAATAACCTTTTTTAGTTAAGTGATTTTGTTTAAGCTTTGCCCTCACGTTTGCTTGTTTCTGTGTAAGATTGACAGAAAATCTCTTCTCAGTTTCTCTGTGAACATCACTGTTTAGACTTTAGTTTCACTCCTGTGTCCTTGTTTGTATATTAAGATATCAACCTCATGTTATTGTTTACTGAGCAATATTTGTGTGTGTGTGTCACAATTTAGTTTAATTATTGCTCGTGAATACCAGTGATGCTGCGAGATGCAACTTAACATCCATGTGAATAAACTCCGGTTGTCTAAATGTGGATACGTGTTAATTACTGTTTTTCCTTTTTTTTGGGGGGGGGGGGGGTTGTTTTAAGGTTTTGTTTTCTGGTTGCAAAAGCAAATCTTTATTCAGTCTTTACTGAAAGTCACACTTTGTAGATTTTGCAGGAAAATTAGTTCAAAGTCTAAAGATTAGAATTACATTACATGTGAGAGAATTTGATACCAGATTTGCCTTTTTATTTAAGCTTCTGTTTTATGCTTAATTTAATGCCCTATCAGGTGACATAAGTTTTAAAGATGTTTTAGTAACACATTTAATTTGAATTTTCTGAATAGACGACCTTGCTATATTGATGGTATAGTTATAATGGAAAAATAAACTCATGTATCCTTATCGTTGAAACTTTGACTATCCAAGTGTTGCACAAACTCAAGGTTTTTGTTTTTTAACCCAATATATTATTTAGCCACTATGGCACTTTTTTTTTCCTGATTTTGTGTCACTACTGTAGACAAATTGGTGTTAAACACTTCTAAGGAGTCAATTTTCACCCAGACACTTTAGAAAGCGATCAACTCAATTAACAAAGCAAGTTAGCAGCACTATTTGCAGCATTAAACCAGCTGTGTATGTTATAGTCACCTCCTGTAACAGTTTAACAGCAACAACAACACTGACAGTGAAGCAATCTTTAGGAGAACAGACAAATGATGAATCACTTGAGCTTAAATACACTGCTCAAAAATAAATAAAGGGAACACTTGAACAACATAATGTAACTCCAAGTCAATCACACTTCTGTGAAATCAAACTGTCCACTTAGGAAGCAACACTGACTGACAATCAGTTTCACATGCTGTTGTGCAAATGGAATAGACAACAGGTGGAAATTATAGGCAATTAGCAAGACATCCCCAATAAAGGAGTGGTTCTGCAGGTGGTGACCACAGACCACTTCTCAGTACCTATGCTTTCTGGCTGACGTTTTGGTCACTTTTGAATGCTGGCAGTGATTTCACTCTAGTGGTAGCATGAGACGGAGTCTACAACCCACACAAGTGGCTCAGGTAGTGCAGCTCATCCAGGATGGCACATCAATGCGAGCTGTGGCAAGAAGGTTT
>VVHJ01060164.1:0-10940 GCA_015107715.1 Tylochromis polylepis | reverse complement strand
TCCTGGACGCCTCCTGGGTGAGGTGTTCCTGGCATGTCCCACCGGGAGGAGGCCCCGGGGCAGACCCAGGACACGCTGGAGAGATTATATCTCTCGGCTGGCCTGGGAACGCCTCGGTGTTCCCCCGGACAAGCTGGAGGAGGTGGCTGGGGAGAGGGAGGTCTGGGCTTCTCTGCTTAGGCTGCTGCCCCTGCGACCCGGCCCCGGATAAGCAGAAGAAGATGGATGGATGGATAGTTATGGAGACCTATTCTGCTCATACATATTTTTATTCTTGGACTTTATGAGAGTAGCTTTGCATGATTCACAGTTCAAACAAGGCTTATTTACCTTATGCTTATACTAAGCCTTGGTGCTGCCTCTTGTGTGTTTTGTGTCACTGGAGCTTCTGACTTCACTCAGGCTAGCAGGTCACATGCAGGTGGTTATAACCTCTATGGCCACATGGAGAGGATCAGTGCCAGTAGAGAAAAATGGACGGGTCTATCAGCAGCAGAGCCAGAAGACCTTGACAAAGAAAAATATAAAGAGGTTAAAAAGAATGCAGGCTGAAAGCAACACAGCCACATGGGAGCTGTCTGCTTGGATACTCGTCCACTTCCTTCCTCATCTGTTCTGTATAAAGCTGGAATCTTTTTTCTTTTTGAGTTTGAGGGTTTGCTAGCTTAAAAAAAAAGACCTGGAGAAGTCCATGTTCATGTCCTGTGCTCACAGTGGCTTGTTTCTGGTATTTTTATTTTTTTTTTCTTATGCACATGTGTTTTGTCTTCCTCCAGCTGAAAGATAAAGAGCGACAAGTGATCAAAGACAAATTCAAGGTGAGGCCGGTATTCACATGAAGTAAAACACAGCTGTTGTTGAGTAAGAAACTGACCTCCGTCTCTCTTCATCAGGGCTTCAATGACGGCTTGGAGGAGCTGTGTAAGATCCAGAAGGGCTGGGCCATCCCGGACAAAGACCAGAGAGACTTCATCCGGCAGTCTCAGAAGAAGGCGGTGTCCGACGCCTACAGAGCCTTCCTGCAGAGGTCAGAGACGCTCTCACAGAAACAAGTCGGGAGTAGATGATTTGACCTTCAGTGTGTAAAACGTCATTTAAAAACTGCAGTTATCGTCAAATATTCTGAAGCCAGATGTTGACAAGAAGGTTATTCAGGATGATTTCTGTGTGGGGCAGGTTTTTATCTAAATAAAAGTTCCAACCTGACCGCCTCAGAATCAGCGTAGTTTTATTTTGTGCAGTGACAAACGTTAATACTCTGAATATTTGATCTGTTTTTGATCATTCACTGGAAAAACCTTTAATAGTCCATTTTGTTTAAACTTGTTTCACCACGTGGCGTGGATGGATGGTCAAAACAAGTTTCAGAATAAGTTTTTTTTTTATCCTAATCTCACCTTTAAGCTGTGATTCTTTCTGTGAAATGGAGAAAATAATCACCAAGCGTCTCGGGATCAGTGAATGCTCTCTTAGCCTGTTGCTGTTTTTTTAGAAGATGGCATGTTTACTCACTTTACTAAACTTTAGAAATTTAGTGTCCTCATGCTCAGATGTTCTGTTGATCCCGACACCCTCTGCGATCTTCCTCAAGAGCGCTGAAAAAAAATCTCTTTTTGCGAACCTCCTGCATGATCAGGGGTGAAGCTGCCCAAACTGGTGCAACGGGTACATCAAAGGTTCCTGAAAGTTCCCTGAAGGTTCCTGGCTGTATCGGATATTGAGATGTCACCTGCATGTAGCGATGTAGCATTTATGCACCTGTAACACTTCATAAAAGCGCCTTCTCATTTTAATTTATAGCCGCAAAAATTTAATTGTGCGTAGTATATTATGACATCATTATGTTTCCTGGCAACCACCTAACAACAAACAACTAAACAACACTGTAGCATGGGAATCTAATTAAGTAATTAAAAGGCGCCAAATTTCAACCCTCCGTTGTTTACTGGTCAGAAACAATCAGCTGATTCTGAGAGGTCTGGTGTTAGGCACTGATTTATTTGAATGGACTGACCTAAATGTAGAGAAAATATGACCTAATAAATGATCCGTAAGGCTGAATTTTATTTAGTTATTTATTTTAATCCATACACGGGTCGCTGAAATAACCTGCTCGGATTTCTTTCACGCTGATGTTTCGTCGTTTAATGTTTCTTCCAGATGTGCCAACATTTCCTTCACCAAGAACCCCGAGAAGTATCACAAGTATCGACCGGAGGAGGTGGAGGAGATGATCGAAAAGCTGTTCGACACATCCGCCTGAGGAGTCTCCTCTTCCCCACCCCGAAGAAACACGGGCTCCTTCGCCCGAAGGCCCTCCCCACCCGCACTGCTCTCTCAGCCTTGTAGTGTCTAAATAATGTTTTGTACAAAGACGTGAACATGATGTATTTCTGTAATTTAGCCACTCCAGCTCAACATTTCAGACAAATAAAAAGGGAACTCTGAATGAACCTGCGTTCTAGTTTGCTTTGCTGACGTCTGACAGATACACGCGCGTCGGGTCGAGAAGCTGCGCGCGCCCGAGGAGCAACACGAAGGGAAGGTTGGCCACATTTAAGTTATGGAAAGCTTTTAATTTTCTTTTGATCGCGTTTAAAGGGTCACAGAGAGCAAAATTTCACACTCATAGAAACCTCAGCCACCTTCTGTTTGTGAGAGGCAGCCAATCAGAAGAAAGCTGGGTTAATGGCAGAGGAGGTGAAACGGCTGATTTCAGACAAAGAATGAGCTGAGCAACCAGCTAACAGCTGCACTCTCACATGCTGAGCGTGGAGGAACGTTTATCAGCCTGACGGCACCTTCAGAACGAGCATCAGCCAAAGTTATAACACGGGTCAGTTTCTTTTATCCTGGAGTCTTTAAACCTAATAATCAAGTGTGTGTGTGTCACCATCATTCCTCCTCGGGGTAAAGAGGACATTTCTCATCACCACAGCAACCAGGCCTCAGCATCTTCAGGTCTGGTTTCCTTGGTGATAAAAAGTTTATCCATGACCTTGACTTGCGCTGTTTTCCTGTCCCATGTCGCAAATCGAATCAAGTCTATTTTTATAGCACGTTTTAAAATGAGCGCAGCTGATGTCATTTCGACTCGAGTCCAGCTTCACATCAGCAAACGCATCTGCCCACGTGCTCTTAAATTCGTCATTTTCTCAGTATTTGCCCAGTTACAAAGAAGTGAACGGTCTCGAGGAGGATCGCGAGGTGGTTCTTATATTTTAAGCGCTGGCTGCGAAGACAACGAGAAGGTTTCACGGAGCTTTATTGAACAGCAGCAGCAGAATGGACAGAAATAAATGCTTTTAACGAACAAAGTCCAAGTTATTTACAGGTGTCTCTTTTCACAGACGGCCCCTGGAGCTCACCAAAAACAGCATCTTCAGATGCAGCTCAGTGGTTTTATTTTAACAGCTCTTATGATGCTCTCCACCTCACAGCAGCACTTCTGCGTGCACATAAAACACCAGGAAAGCCTCACTTCACAATAACAGATCAGCTTTCTGTTGTTACAGCTCTACTCTGCCAGCTATGTACAATCAACAAGCAGCAGCTGACCAGTATACTTAGTGACAGCCCATATATATATATATATATATATGTGTGTATATGTATGTATATGTGTGTATATGTATGTATATGTGTGTATATGTATGTATATCATTTTTTTTTTATCCATTTATACAATGACCCAATGAACAGCCTGAGGTTTGATTTCAACAATATGTCTGAATCTTCAAACTCAGTGAGTCGACTGTGACATGAAAATGGCAATTTCCAAACCTCAGGTTGTATTTTACATCTTTATGATTCATGAAACAGCTTGCCTGTATCTAAAATTGTATTTATTTATTGTTTATTATCACAAAAAAAGAGCATTTAATGAGTGGCTCTTTATCTTGACTTTTATTTATTTTAGTTTTTCTGGTTTTTTTATGTCGTAATTGGCTTCCACACTTTTAACAGGTGCCTTTTAAAGTCAAGTCACTAAATAAGAAATGCTAACGTCACCTCACTATAGAGAAGATTCCACGCTTTAAAATGTTATTCGTGGGTCTTGCGCACGACTCTCGGCCTTTTAACGCAACGTTTGTGCGACCTCCGGGACAGGCGCCTCACAAACCTCACAAGCCGCCACTGAATCCTGCGCAGCGTCCTCGTGCTGACTCCACGTGCACACGAAAGACCAGAGTTACAGTGGGGGCAAAAAAGGTGTTTGGCAGCCACCGATTGTGCAAGTTGTCCCACTTAAAAAGATGAGAGAGCTCTGTGATTTTCAGCATAGGTTCACTTCAACTGTGAGATATCACATTGTATGATTTTTAAAGAATTTATTTGTATAACGGTGCAGAAAAAAACGTATTTAGCACCTACAAACAAGCCAGAATTCTGGCTCTCACAGACCTGTTGCATCTCCTTTAAGAAGCTCTTCTATCCTCCACTCGGTATCTGTATTAATGGCATCTGTTTGAACTCGTTATCTGTATAAAAGACACCCGTCCACACCTTCAAACAGTCAGACTCCAACCATGGCCAAGACACAGAGCTGCCTGAGGACACCAGGGACAAGACTGGGATGAGCCAATCTACAATAGGCAAGCAGCTCGGTGAGAAGAGATCGACTGTTGGAGCAATTATTAGAAAATACAATAAATACAACACCACTGACAATCTCCTTCGACCTGGGGCTCCATGCAAGATGTCACATGGTACATGTCAGATGGTACAAATGATCATGAAAACAGTGAGGAAACAGCTCAGAACTACACGGGGGGAACTGGTCAATGACCAGAAGAGAGCTGGGACCACAGTAACAAAGGTTACTATTAGTAACACACTACATCGTCATGGATTAAAATCCTGCAGCGGTCAAAAGGTCCCCCTGTTTAAGCCAGCACATGTCCAGGCCCATCTAAAGTTCACCAGAGACCATTGGGATGCTCCAGAGGAGGAATGGGAGAATGAAACCAAAACAGAAGTCTTTGGTATAAACGCCACTCGCCGTGTTTGGAGGAGAAAGAATGCTGAGTTGCATCCCAAGAACACCATACCCACTGTGAAGCACGGGGGTGGAAACATCATGCTTTGGGGCTGCTTTTCTGCAAAGGGACCAGGATGACTGATCCGTATTAAGGAAAGGATGAATGGGGCCATGTATCGTGAGATTTTGGGAAAAAACCTCCTTCCATCAGTGAGAGCATTGAAGATTAAACGTGGCTGGATCTTCTAGCATGACAGTGATCCCAAACACACCACCTGGGCAATGAAGGAGTGGCTTCGTAAGAAGCATTTCAAGGTCCTGGAGTGGCCTAGCCAGTCTCCAGACCTCAATCCCATAGAGAATCTTTGGAGGGAGTTGAAAGTCCATGTTGGCCGGCGACAGCCCCAAAACGTCACTGCTCTAGAGGAGATCTGCATGGAGGAATGGGCCAAAATACCAGCAACAGTGTGTGAAGACTTACAGAAAACGTTTGACCTCTGTCATTGCCAGCCAAGGTTACATTACAAAGTACTGAGGTGAACTTTTGTTACTGACCAAATACTTATTTTCTGCATCATTATACAAATAAATTCTTTAAAAAAAATCATACAATGTGATATGTGAACCTATGCTGAAAATCACAGAGCTCTCTCATCTTTTTAAGTGGGACAACTTGCACGATCGCTGGCTGCCAAATACTTTTTTGCCCCCACTGTACATATTAATAAAAGCATCAGGTCATTTAAACACCGAGCTAAAATGAACCCCTTCTGTTACGGTCCTGTGAAACAAACGAAGAAACGGAGAGAACCGTTCCACAGGTGAGAAGTCGTTTCATGATATTTAGCTTTTTATGACACACAGTAACAGTCGACATGTGCATGTCGCTGAATCGTGGTTGCAGAAACATGCAGAGCATTCGTCTTTTTGTTGTTTAAATGGGGTGACGGGGGCAAGGGTGTGCACTAAAAATCAGGAAATTCTGTCCGAACTAAAAGCAAAACAAAAGCACTGAAAACTGTTTGAAAATCCGGTGATTTGTGATGATTTTAACGCCTGCACCAACATGCTCCAACAGGAGGTGTAGCCGGCCTGTAATAATACAGTAGCCACACTGAAGCGCAACATATAACAGCGGGTTAACGGAGCTAATAAAATATTTAGTGTTGTAATCAGACTATACTGTTTAATTTCACCAACTTTAAATATGTCTCAATCATATTTCGGGCAGATGGCGTGGAGGCTGTGCCTTTTCCACCTGTTTTTCCATCTTTATTTTCCAACTATTAATAAATTGTTTTAATAAAAAACACTTTAATAAATAAATTCAGGTACGTATCCAAAATCATGAGCGTGTGCATAAGGGGCCCCCATTTCGACTGTAAATTTTCTATTTAATGTTTTTCACTGAAGTAGAACGTAAAAAAAAAAAATTGAATTTAATGGAATCCGTTCAAATAAAATTGACTCGACTGGCACACATTCAGTAAATACCGAGCACATTTTCCTCTGTGATTAATTACTTGAATAAATGAATCTCTGATTTTATATATTTCACATTTTACTCAAAATTACTACTTTGTGTTTTTGAGAACAAAGAATTTATTTTGGTTTGCTTTTTTTTATAGATCCTTTTAATGAACTTTTAAATGGCTCTACAAATATTTTCCTAACATTCAAACCTGATCATGGGATTGATCCATATATAAGGTTTACTGAACAATCTTCTCCCTCTGACTGATTTGTTAAATCATCCTTAGATCCTCTCACATCCATAGTGCACATATTATTCTTTAACCTAACCTCTTTTTTATTTTCCTTTGCTTCGTTTCATTACTGTTCATTTTATTTTATTTTTTGCACTCTCTCACAGTATAAAGCCCTCGCAAACACACCTGTGTGCCACCTTATGTTGTTTATTTATTGTAAACTGTACTATTTTTATTTTTCACGCTGCTGCTGCAACACAATCAGTTATTTTTCGGGGGCCTTTATCAGTTTTATTGGATAGACTCAGTGAAGAAAGGACAGGAAAGCGGGGACAGAGAGAGAAGGGGGGAAGACACGCAGCAAAGGGCCACGGGTCGGGCTCGAACCTGGGCTGACCGCTCTCAGCTGTGTGGCCCTCCTTTCTCCGAGGCTCTCTGTGCCGACTCTGACTTGGACCGTCTTATCTACAGCACGATTCTTGGATTTTCCTTGCACATCCATGTGTGCTTTACACTCCTGACGAACATATTCTCTTCATTTAGTTCCGTTTCATAAATAAATGATCATTTTCTAAGGGGCTGCTTTGTCTGGTCTTCCTTTTTTGAGCCGGGCTGTGTCAGTACACAACCTTTTCATATCTATATAAAAATACACACACATACACAGATTTCTACACTACTGCATATAAACAGCATGAAATAAAAGCTAAAGACAGCAACTGTTTTCTTCTCAAACTCACACACAGAGTCACATCAAAGGTTTAACCTGCCGGCGGGGATAGAGGCAAGGTCAGAGTCATCCACTGGGGACCATGAATGTTCTCCATGTACAGCAATTCATTCAAGTACTCTGATCATCTCTGCGACAATGCATGGAGATACAAAAAAGTCCCAGTGGGGATCACCGGTGTCAGGTTTGACGCGACATCGAACAGACTACATTAATTCACTCATAGGAGCGCCCGTTATCAAATCCAGGGTTGCGAAAGAGGCGCCACACCACACCAAGTACTGGCCTTAAAAAGTATTTAGTGAATCACTGAGGGTGGCCAAACATGCATCTTAGGTATGTTGATCAATTTAATCCAAAGTTAGTATCTAGTATGTATTTTTATATTAGCTGAGACGTCTCAACCTTAAGACAGCTTCATGAAAATCTTCTTCTCTCGTGCTAATATTGGTTTTAATTAACTGATCCGACTTAGTTCACTTTAGATCTACATGCAAGTGAAGATTGCAAAACAGTCTCGTGTTGTAACAGACTCCTCGACTCAGTTTGTAGACGATGTTGCCATCTGCCAGCCTAAGTGCCTTAAAAATGTCCTGGAGGTCAGGAGAGCGTTGTGAAGACCTCCTTGAGCTTCTGTGATCAGCTTCAGCTGCCTCCTCTTTCCTTCAGTGTATCAAATAAAGCCTCGAAAAATATCTTCCATTCGTCAGCTTCTTCAACAGCTTTGCTATGATGTGGTCTCCGGTATCAGCAGTTCCTTGTGTCTCGTAGATGGCTGGCTCTTCCTCCGAGGCGCTTGCCTCTAATTGGACACGTCAATGCTGCTGACCACGTTCACCGCCTGAACGTGCACCTTATTCACCTCCCTCCTCTTCAGCGAGCAGCTGAACACCTTCCTGAAGCCTTTGCGGAAATGCTTTGACACCAGGGCGTAGACGATGGGGTTGAGGCAAGAGTTGGCGTAGGCCACAAAGTGGGAGAGGATGCGGAGGACATAGGTGGTGTAGTTGAGGGGGAATCGGCCCAACCACATGCAGAGGATGACCAGGTGATGGGGAAGCCAGCAAAGGCAGAAGAGCGCGGCGACGATGATGATCATCTTGGAGACTTTCCACTTGGCCCGCCTCGCCTCGGACATGTCCTTCAAGGGGCCCACGCTGGTCCACAGGTATCGGATGGTGCGGGCGTAAGTGAGGCTGAGCACCAGCACGGGGACCAGGTAGCCGAAGACAAACGTGCACATATCCATTATGATGCGAGGTTTGGACTCCCACGTGGGAATGCACACAACTGTGCCAGCCAGGTCCATCTGCGAGAAGTAGCTGAGATACGGTCCAGAGAAAACCAAAGCCAGGGCCCAGAGGAGGCCGATGGAAGTGAGCGCGTTCTTTGGCGTCCTCATCTCTCGGGAGCGGAGCGGATAGCAAATGGCTAAATACCTGTAAGAGCAGAGGAAGACATGTGATCTACAAATCCAGTACCAATCACTAAAGGGGCTGGGAAAAAAAATAAAGATCAAGCAGAAACAGTAAAGCAAACCAACATACAAATATGATCAGCCCTGACAGGACGCCTTTCAGCAGACCATAACTGCCACCATGCACACAGCACATGGATGAGCCACCGTACCGCGACTGGTTTCAGCTCTGCAGCTGTCACATCTTAGTTTTTTTTAAGCCAGAGGTGACAATATTTGTGTTTATCATATCATAATAGTCAGCCTGTTTAGCTGGGTGTATACACAGGTCACACAGACACCTACTTTTTAGTGCTTTTAAATAAAACACCAGAGATGTTAGCGTCTGTTACACTTCATCACACAGAAAGCTGTATTATATAATGAAAATCATCGAGCCATATCTGATAATGGCATTAAAAATCGACCATTAACGTCACAAAAACAGCCAAAGCCTTTATACAATTTAAACTGGGTTTTTCTAAAATATATTTTGCTTGTAAAATTTGGAGCCTTGTAGATTTTTAAAGTGGTCTTGAACAACAGTTCTCAAGGCTGTTTGAAAGTCTTCAAAGTTTTAATCTGGACGTTGGCTCATGACATTCGTTCATTTTCAGTTCACTGCTTGCACCTGACCGTTTCCAAACATAAAAAAACCTTAACACGAGCCACGAACCAGCGCGGTGTCAATGCACAACACGCAGCTCGGCAAAGAACCGTTTGCAAACTGGACTTTTAGGGACTTTGCTACAAGCCACCCTCAAGTGGCCATAATAGGAACTGCGGTTTTTGACTCTTCAGCTTGCTGTGTGACCACAGCTGGTTCTATGCCGGGTTTCAGTTCTGGCACCAGATGTGAGTCTAAACTAAGCCAGATGTTAACCACATGTTGAGTTCAACGTTAACTAGGTTGGAATACAGTTCAAACACTTAGAAACGCTACATAATCCATCATTTGCAATGAAACATCATTATTAAAATAGAAACTCTCTGAATATGACCACTGAGCACACTGATTTTGGAACTTCACCTCGCCCGGCTCCAATCTTGCCAGAAAATTAAAGCTAAGAGATCTAATTTACTTCATATCTGCCACATCTGGAACACTGTGCTGCCTAAAAAAAAAAAAAATGATACAAAGACTTTTTAATCCATCAGCTACCTTCATACAAAGTGCAGACCACAGAAATGAACCAAATCTGGCTGCTTGTATGTTTGTGCTACCTGAAATTTATGAAGACAAATGGCATCATTATCAGCTCTCCCCTGGTTCCCCCGCACACTCTAACTCAATTTCTTGCTCAAGGTTTTTATTTCCCCTTCATTTTTAATCCTCAGATGTTGTGCAGACTCAAATTAATATGGTAACACGAGTGTAAGTAAACTTTTCGTGCTTTGTAGCTGTATGAATAGAGCGCCGTGCAAAAGTTATGGATGTTTCTGTCCAAAGAAGACATTCTGCAGAATGCACAAAAACCTGAAAAATGTTTTTTTTCCCTTTTGATTTTAGTGCACAGTGCTGTTTGCAGGAATGAAATATTTTCCCGACGTTCAAAGCTTCTCTGTGCTCGTGCTCAGCCTTGAAAACGCCTCAGTTGATTTTTAAAAAAAATGACAGATATTTCAAAGTGAAGCATTAGACTAAAAGTAGAAACAGTAAAACAGTTCTACTGTGAGCCGAGTTGGCAGTTTAGAGTCTGAGATTACAGATTCATGTGCTTCTGTAGCTGTGACTATAAAATATTTATCAGATGTCTGCGTCTCAGTCTGGTCCAGGGTCGGCCTCACCTCTGTCCCCTTGTACCCAGAGCCGTCCGCCCGCTGTAATCTGGACGATTCAGCGGAAGACTTTAAACAAACAAATGTTCCCATTAACATTCTCCTCTGTGCCGCCCGTCTCGCTGTAACTGGGAGAAATCATTAAAAACAGGATGACTCCAATCACACTGAGATCCAGACCTGGGCGTGTTGGGATAAATACCAGGATGCAAGCAGAGCATGACTGCCTGTGGGTTTGAAGGGGTTCGTCTTGTCTTTTTCTATTTTATGATTTTAAAGATTGTT
>VVHJ01060163.1:10856-27879 GCA_015107715.1 Tylochromis polylepis | reverse complement strand
AATACTCACGAGGCCTTCATTGTTTTTACGACTAGCTATTTTCTCTTTAATCTTTTATGTGCATATTAAACGGCTGTTTTGAAAGAGCGTTTGCTCTCCCCACTGACGATGGCCTACATATCACAGACAGACTAATTAGGGTTTCTCTCTCCAAGGGCTTATATACTCCCTTTCATTCTCAAAACAAACACAAGTGTACTCCAGATCTTGATAAATGCAGCTACCGCAAGAGTGCTTCAGATCTCAGAATCTCTCCTGTTCAATGTATACGTTTATTCCCTCGGCTGGAAATTCTGTGCTGAGGGGGGGAATAAAGGTGTATGGCATGCTTACTCCTGCTCATTTTTTAACTTCTGAGTTGGTGGACCTTTTACATAAAACCTGGGGAAGCCTGAAACTGCTTAAAGCTTTTGTCTGATATGCAGGTCAACTTTTAAAACGACCTCTTAATCTACACAAATTCTGTCAACTTATTTTTATACTAAATCTTGTATTCTGTGTATCTTGTGTTGTAGAGAGGAAGGGCAAAGCTACCTGTTTCCAGTCCGAGAACACTGAAGAGGAGGCCTGTGTGGCGGTGAAAATCGAACAGTCCATAGGTAGGTTACATCACCTCCATTTATCTTTGCTTGCATTCAGATTTTTTGCAAAGCTTGTTGCAAAATTTGTTAACTTTAGATGTGCAAGTATTCATATGTTTCGTGTGTGTGTGTGTGTGTGTGTGTGTGTGTGTGTGTGTGTGTGTGCGTGTATTTCAATTTCTCTGAGTCTCCCATCTGTCGAAGGGAATCGTATGTCAGCATAGTCCACTTTGTCCAGTTTGTGCATCTTGATTTTCGTTGTCATGTTTGCGTGTCCATTGTCTCTTTTCAATCAACACCTCTGATTTACAGCAGACCTTTTACGCACATTTGCATTCAAAATCAACAGAATGCATGGATTTTTCAGCTTTGCCAGACTTTCTGGATCTGAGTAAAATCAGTCACAGAGATGTGAGCGTTAATATGCACAGCGAGGATGGAGGATGATACTGTGAAGGGCACTATGAACACTCCTTCTTGTAACTCTCTGCTATGCAGGCGTGTGAAGAACGCTGCGGGTCGCTGTTCTATTTTTATACCAAACTTGTGTGTGTGCGCTCACGCTTGCATACACGCTTGTGTCTCATGGTCTACTTCTTTTGATGAATGGGCGCTTACCTCTGGCCCTCTGTGTCTTCCTATTTTTCATTTTCCTCATTTTGTCTTCTTTCTAGTTCACACCTACACGTCCCTCTCCTTCCACCCCATCTTGCACCTGGGTTTTCATCCGTCTCTCTTTCCTTCTTTGTTATATTATCGAGTCTTTCAAAGCAGACTCGCAGGGTAATCTCACAACGGCCCTCGGATTAGAGGATGATGCGAGCTTAATCTGAAGAAAGTCTGGGTAGTTGAACACCCCCCCCACCCAACTCCAAGCTCACAGGACTGGCTGTAATTGTTACATGTCACTCTGTCTGTCATGTTCTCTCACACAGTCTGTGCTAGCATGACTGGAGCATTGAACGCCTCGTCTGTAAAAGTGGAGCCGAACGTGCACAGTAACAACACGCTCTTTAAGCTGAATGAGTGAGGTAGTGCTATTTGGAGTGTGCGTGCATGTGTGTGCATGTGTGACTGTGAAGCAGTTAGTGTGACTTTGTCTCAAAAGCTTTCGTTTCACAGCTCATTTTTTCATCAAATAAATGTAACCGTAACGATCATGCAGACTTCCTTTGTCCTGACAAAGGAAGTCTGCATGCACTAAGTAACCAGGCTATGCTTGTCTCACTGTAGCAGCCTGACTCTTTGAAACCAAGTATGCAAAAGGAGATGTTTCCTTCCAATTAGTGCACTGATCAGCAACAGTATTAAAATTACCTCCCTAATATAGTGCAAGCTGTCCTGTTGTGTTGCCAAAACAGCTGTGACCTATGAGTGCACGGACACAGGACCTGTTCTGAACAAGGTGCTGGGTAGGGGCTCAGTTGGATTGGCATGTGGGGAATTTGAAGGCCAGGTAAATACTTGAGGTTATTTTCGGTGTTCCTCCAGCAGTGCAGAGGAGCTCTGTCATGCTGTTAACAAAGGGAGATGTGTTTCTGCTGCAGAAATGTTTAGGTGGGCGGTATGTATCAAAGCAACATCCACACGAATGCCTGGACCGAAAGGTTCCCAACAGAACAGTTTTTTTTGCCAGAAGTAGTTTTAATGTTGTGGCTGATCAATGTATGTTTTTTATTTCTTGCTTGGGGGGGATTCGCATACATGACTGACAGGATGGATAGTGTAAGAGACAGGTTCTTGAGTAAAATAATTAAATTCAAAGTGACACTAAAAATAAAAAATACAGTCACATGTATCCCTGAGATATTCGTGCAAACCTCACAAAAAATCATCAGGACTCCATATAAGACATCACAAAACATCAGGGTGGAGATTTAAAGAGGGAAAACTTTCCTTTGACTACACAGGTTCAGAGGCATTTATCCCCCCCCCCAAAAAACCCAACAACTTTGTTTTCTCTCAGTTTTCTGATACAAAAGTAAGGTGAGCATGAAGTGAGTTGTGGTTTAATTGCTGCAGTCCTGTAAGGACGGGCAATTTAAACAGGAGTTGAATTTATACTGGTCCAGCTGGTTTAATGAAGGAACAAAATCATTCTTGTCATTCCTTACAGTCATCATGTGTCAGCAGGCTGTAACTAAGCATGAAGGCCCTCAGCAGTGTGTTTACATGTTGCAGTAACCAAAATGTCAAGACTAGTTTCTGTCAAACAGAGGTGTTAGCATGACTTGAATTAAGGCTTCCTGTGTTGGTTTTTTTAATCTGACACCATGTGATGGTTCAAAGCTGACACATAGCAACGCAGATCAGAACAAGACCAAGAACTTTTCACCACTTTTCACCACATAGGGAGCAGCTGTGCAGCACACAGTAGATACAGAACATGGAGAAGCCTGAGTTGCACTTCCCAGTGGAGACTTCTGTAAAAGGTACATTTAGTTTATTCCCATAACTCCACTTGTGATACTCTTGCTTCATTTTACTGTAGCCTAATGTTGATGTTTCACGATTGATCGGGAGGCTTTGGATTGTGTTCGTGTCGCTGCGTCAAAGCGTCGCTCGATTATCTAGCTTTTGCCATTTTTGTATGTTAGCATAAATAACTGGGCTCAAGAGGACGAGCTGATTTAAATAAAAGTTTAGTTTTATGGGGGCTTCATTTAGATTTCAGCAGGCAGATGATGGAACTGCAGTGAAGCTCTTTGGGCTGCTTTTTTTCTGTGGTGGCTGTCAATCATTGATCAGGTGCCTCACTAATAAGAGAGGTGGACAGAAGAAGAAGTGCTGTCCTCTGCTAGTGGTCCTGTTTCACTTTCTGCTGTTTGCTTCATTGTGTGATTGTAACGAATGAGTTTCACAAGTGAGAGGAAGCTGGAGAACCCTTCGGTGTGCCTGCAAATTGCAGGGTAATTTATTATGCCGTAACTTTAAACTGTATTTTTCCTAAATTATTTATTTCTGTTCTCTGAAATGTGTTAATACTCTGGAGAAATATTGCTCCTACAGGGATTTGTGTCTGTTCTCTTTCTCTCTATGGATTAGCACCTTTTTAAGGTCTAAACACGTGCAGTTCCTGTAAGGTTAAAGGTTCATTTCAGGAGGTGTGTGTGTGTGTGTACTTTTTAAAAGCCACTTAAATAAGGGGTGTGTGAACGAGAGTGAAGGAGGAGTCTTTTGCTGCCCTGTAAATCTCCCTCCTGAGCTGAGTCATTCTCAGCAGCACTGCCTGGGAAGATTACACGGATCCTAAACTTTTAACTCTTCTGGGATACACACACACACACACAACTGTAGAAATCAAAATTGCAGCTGTTTTCCGGTCCATCTCAAACACAGGGTGAGTTCATTCACTGAGATTTTCTTTATTTTTTTCAAGCTTGGCTGAATGGTTCATCCTTGGATTGTCTCTGCTGAGTATACAGTATAGTTATCTAGAATATAGTTTTCTTCTCACGTTTTATGTCATCTGCTTTGTTCAGTTGTAGGTGTTAAATAAAAGTGATCACACTTTGAGAATGGTGAAAACAGTCTTTCATGCTTTCATGCCCGTGCTGCTCATTTTATCTTTTGTGGGAGTGTTGCAGTGAGCCTTTCATACAAATAGTAAATAGCCTACAAACTGAACAAACAGCCCAACGCACTTCATGGTTTCTACACTTTACACATAAAGTTACAGCTGCAAGCTTCTTCATAGCCAAGTGAGGACTGAAGCTCGACAGATTTTTCTAAAGGCTGCTGTTCACTTCAACTCTTGCATTTTTTTTATCCTCGTTCTTCTCTCGTGCTCCTTGACTTTGGTGTGACTGTGTAGAAGCCACCCAAACTATCTTTTGAATGCCACTGAGTTTATAAAGATGAAGCAGAATATGTTTTTTTTTAAATACTCTGAGACTTTCCTTGTGATCACCCAGAAGACGAAGCTTCAGTTTCAAGCTGGAGCCACTCCTCTGCTTGCGCACAGTCGGGTGTGCCTTTTTGTTTTCCACCTCGAGCTCTCACACCTAAGTATCAGGACATATTTTGTGGCAAGGGAGCCAAAAAGAACACGAGACACAATAAGAGACACGGAAAACGTAAAAGTCAGGTCAGGCAGGTGTGCTGTCAGGTGACAGTGCTCAAACAAGGTGGTGTCGGGTGGTGGAAATATCTTGAACATTCACGTAATAATGATCAGGTCAGCCGCCTACCTGTAAATAAGCAAATGTTTTCTCTGTAAAAACCTATAAAAAAATGAATCGAACATATGTTCGTCTTTGCTGTATTAAGCTAACATTCTCGTGCCCGTTGGCCTCCACTACAGTCTGTGTTGCGACTTGCTGACCTTCTAAACTAAGATGGTGAAAATATAATCATGTTCATGCTTAACTTTGGTATATTACCACTGCCATCATGGGGCATGTTGGCGTGCTGACTTTGGTACTAGCTGTATGTCTTCTTTATCATTTATGTACCGTGTTTCCTCATAGCTTTCCATTTTGCAAAATCGTATTCAGTGTGGTAAGTGTGTGAAACATTATTAAGACTTGCAATAAATCATTGCGATGTTCCTGATAGGGTTTCATCAACAAACTGGAAGAATGTAGTGTGCCTGGAGCAAAGCTATTTTGGGGATTCGTTTGGATGATTCACTATTTTCGGACATCGCTTGTTTCCTTGTTGCAGAGTAAGATACTTGTGCTGAAGAGATGGATTATTTCAGCGTGCAGTAAACTTAATTCACCGATTCGACCAAATCACAGTTGTGATTTTCCGGAGCTGAAAGGTGGTAAATTGCAGGTTTGGTTAGTTACTCTAATGTTGGGGGAGCCAGTTCTGATATAAGCTCCATCAGAGGGGTAGATTCACACAGTGAAGAAAGGTGCCGTCAGTATTTTTAGGTGAAAACTTGTGAAGTCAAAGGTGTGTTGTACTTTGTGAAACCAGAATTTTGCACAGGTTTGCTCTGCTCCGCCTCTCATGTGCACCGCTACTGATACTTGACCATTGCATGAGCATTTCTTCATTCTTCTTCCTGCTCTGTAGCTTTGAATTTATTAATATTGATCCTTTGGGCTCCGTGGAGTACGCAGTGAAATGCATTTTGCGTTTTCGCAAGATAAAAGGACAGTTACCATGGTTACAAGACTCACAATCCTGCAACAAAGAAAAAGGTCACGTCTCGGTTTGAATAGTCAAGTCTTCACTTCCTGGATTGGAGTAGTGATCCAACAATGTTTTCAGTTTCTAGTAAAAGTCGATTATTTGTTTACCGTAAAAGCACAACAGAACTGAGTGTGAGGAAATTTCTTGCCAAAACACTGTAGTTATGAAAAAGAAGGTGGTTCGTCCTTCCTTTCTCTGTAACACATTTAAGTTGTATTTTGTTTACGCATCCACCCGATCCATCTAGTTTTCAGACAGCGGGCCTCCGTCTCATCACACAGATGAGGATTAGAATCAAAGTGTTTCTGCAGCATGCTGTCCGGCTGCTTCTAATTTACTGCACATGGCCGTCTGTCACTCGTGCCAAGACAGTTTTAATGAGAAGGTGCCGGAATGAGTGTGTTACCAGGAGCAGGACTTTCTTCCCAAGCACTGTAGTTATGAAAAAGGAAGTAAAGTTCGTCCTTCTTTTCAGTGTAACAGCTCTGGTTGTATTTCCTTAATCTACTGATCAAGATAAGAGTTTAAAGATAAATGATGTGACCTCAACATCAGATCTTTTTCTACATAACTGACAGCAAAAGATTTTAAGCATTTTCAGATATATATCTTTGTTTACATCTCTCTTGTCTTGACTTGAACAGCAGCCTACAGATATATTAAGTGTTGCTATTCGGGTTAAAGGCTGCAATGTAAAGGTGATTCAGAACTGAGCCACTGGTGTTCGACATGGTTACTGAGGAAACAAAGCTGGGCTGTGGATAGCGGACCTCCTGTGCTCAGGAGTCAGGATAAATGCCACATGCGAAATGCAATTTGCAGGCAGACTTCGTTTTAGACCGTGTACTTATAATGTGGTGCATAATGTTTTGCAAGATGTTTTTTATGACCTCTAATGTGGCTGAGAGTGGAAGTCAAGCACCTAATCATGAAAAATTCCTGAGGCCTGCCTTCATAACTGATTGGTATTTTTTTGGGCCATGTTTAGAAAGAAAGCCCTCCCAAACACAGCGTGGGACCGTTTCCAGTCAGACAGTTGCCAGACTTGTTGTCTTTAATTACGGTCAGCCCTTTAAAATAGAAATTGTGACTATATGATTTTGTGGTTACGCTTTTTCTCTTTCCCTTTAAGATTGGTAAGATAAAGATTACTCTAGTAAAGACAAATCTGGGGCTCCAAGAACCAAGTTGGCACATAGTAACAACATTTCTGTAAACAAGCTGCATTTGGAAAGGTACACCAAAGTATGTAGTACATTAAGCTTTCACTCGAAGACCAGGTTACTTACCCCAAGGATACAAACAGCGCTTATTTTCATTGTCAGCTTATCAGCTATGTACTTTATTTAATAGACTATATGTCTGATTAATCAAATGTAGTGATAACATAGAGGTTTGGGATTTTTTTTTCTTATCTTTTTGCTTGAAAATTGGTGCAGCTGCAAGCCCCTTTGCAACCCACCTCCTCCTCCAACCCATCTCCTCCTTTTCATGCTTTTTGCGTCTTAATCGTGATTGTCATCACTGACGTCTACCTTATTCAGTGCTGTATACTTGCTGTTGCTCTGTCCACCTCAGGCTTTGCATATGCAACAGAACCCAGTGTCCCAGAACAGAGCCATCCCGCTAAAAATACAGTCACCACCCAGGTCATTAGGTATACACGTTCAATTGCTTAGCAATGCAAATATCTAATCAGCCTATCACATAGCAGCTACTCAAAAGATTTACACACATAGACGTAGTCTAGACGACCGGCTGAAGTTTAACCCCAGCATCAGAATGGGGATGAAAGGGGACTTCAGTGACTTTGAATGTGGCATGGTTGTGAGAGGGGCTGGTCTGAGTATTTAAGAAACTGCTGGCCTGCTGGGATTTTCCCACACAGCCATCTCTAGGGTTTAGAGAGAATAGTCTGAAAAAAGGGAAACTGCCCAGTGAGTTGCAGTTCTCTGCACGAAAATGGCTTGTTGATATCAGAGGTCAAAGGAGAATGCTTCGAGCTGATGGGAACACAAGAGTAACTCGAATAACATAAAGGTGTGCAGAAAAGTCTCTGACTTCACAACTCTCTGAATGCACAATACATCAAACCATTGATGCAGATGGGCTACAGCAGCACAAGATCACACCAGTTGCCACTTCTATCAATTCTACTGTGACATTTAGATGGTAGGGTCAGAATCTGGCATAAACAACATAAAGTCATGGATCCATCTTACATCACTGGTTTAAGCTGGTGGCAGTGGTGTAATGTGTGGGAGATATTTTCTTGGCACACTACCAGCCAAGCATTGTTTAAACACTACATCCTGAGTGTTGTTGCTGGCCACATCAAGCCCTTTATGACTACAGTGTTCCTATCTTTTGATGGCTACTTCCAGCAGGATAATGCACCGTGTGGCAAAGCTCAGAAAATCTCAAACTGGTTGCTTGAACATGACAGTTAGCTCACAGTATGCCAATGGCCTCCACGGTCACCACACATCACTTTTGGGATGCGGCAAAGATTCGGGTCATGGACCTGCACCTATAGGCAGTCGGTCAGCACAGCTGCGTGATGCTGTCGTGTCAATGAGGGCCAGCATCTGTGAGGAATGTTTTCAGCACGTTGTTGAGTCTATACCACAAAGAATCCAATCCAATTCAGTCCTAGCAGGGTGTGCTTAATAAAATGTCCAGTGTGTGTGTGTATATGTATGTTCTTTTGACTATAGTGGTCTTAGATATAGCAATTTTCTGTTTATCTTTTGCTCACTTCATTGGCTGACCATTACAGACACTTTACATGTTTGATTATTTGAGGAAGATGCATTTCTCTTTTTTAGAAATATATCATCATCTACTTTTAGACATGATGAGACTGAGTCTGTGACGAAATTGAGGTCCTTCCTCAATGATTCATTTCAAAGATGAAAAATTTCTCTTTGCATTTGAGCATCCCTGAGTGCCAGAAACATGAAGTCCCTTCTTCACTTTCTGTTTTTACAGACTGACCGAAACCAGAACGAGCTCAGATTAGAAGAAATCCGCTGTTTTTGTTGTTTTCAAGTATAAGCATGAATCCATGCTTAACTCTGCAGCTTCTGGAATAGATTATCGTTAACCAATCTCAAAGCTATATCCTTCATCCAGGCTATACATCGACTGGTTTACCTTTGCTAAATCACACACACCCGTTAAATGGCCACCTTAAATGGAACCTAATGTACGAATAGCTTATAAAATAATGAGGGTCCTCACTCTCTCAGCAGTGTAACTCCATATTTGGACATTTGCTTTAACAGGCTGCTCCTTCATACTTTTTACTGACGCGTGTGCGTGCGTGCGTGCGTGCGCGTGTGTGCGTGTGTGTGTGTGTGTGTGTGTGTGTGTGTGTGTGGGGCGAGGTTAGGGAGAGGTCGATTTAGGCTACTGTAAACACTGCCAGTCTGTGTCGCCTGCTCCATTAAATCGGTCTGCCAGCTCTATCTAAACACTGATGCGGCACCATCTGTGGCCGGCTGGTTGGGTAAAAAGTCTCACTGGTGCTGATCATCAGCTGGATGATTAACTGGATAATCAACTGAAGTGTATGACACCCTCTAATGTGTGGTCTTCAGCTGTTTATAGCAGTTATATATGAAGGGAAGGATTTTTTTCCTTTACAGGGCAAACTGGAGGAGAGTATGTTTGCATATCTGTTTCTGGAATGGCATGTCGATTTTTTTGGCCACCTGTAATATTGAATAAAACAACACAGAGGTTGTACTCGGCCCTGAAAATCTTAGAAATCTGGTATCTAACCAGATTCTTACTCTGGATGGCATTACCTTGGCCTCCAGTAACACTGTGAGGAACCTTGGAGTCATCTTTGACCAAGACATGTCCTTCAACGCACATATTAAACAAATATGTAAGACTGCTTTCTTCCATTTGCGCAACATCTGTAAAATTAGAAATATCCTGTCTCAGAGTGATGCTGAAAAACTAGTTCACGCATTTATTACTTCCAGGCTGGACTACTGTAATTCATTATTATCAGGATGTCCTAAAAACTCCCTGAAAAGCCTTCAGTTAATCCAAAATGCTGCAGCAAGAGTCCTGACAGGGACTAGAAAGAGAGTTTCTTGTAGTTCATCTTCAGGATGAAGCACTGCAGACCTTCATCAGCTACTCTCAGTTTGATGGAGTCTACTGGATTCTCAGAGATCCACGCTTCTGTCTCCGGACTCATCATCACCTCACCTTGACGTCTAGCGCTGACCTCCATGAACACAAAACGATTACTGACTCATGAGAGAGGACTGGGCTCGGTCAGCTGCACACAAATGTGTCTTCTTGAGGTACAGTTTTCTGAATGTGATTACCTCTACTCTGAAATAAAATCAGGCTCAGGTGAGTTTAAGGTAAATTAAAAGTGGCGTTACCTTACTGCTGCCGTCCCTCTCGGCTCGGCCCGGGTCTCCGTCCAGGAAGGACATGGTGAAGACGCTCAGGTCCTGCAGCAACACAGAGACGGTAACGCTGAACACCTGAACTGCTGGGCAAAGCGGAAACTCAGACGCTTGGCGTGCCGAGGAGCAGCCTCCTCTCCTGTTGCATCATGGGACAGTCTGGGAGGTAAACATGAGGGCGGCGAGGAAGCGGTCTGAAATTATCAGCAAACATCTGCTGAGCCAGCATGAAACCCTGGGTTCAGCTGATCTGTGAGTCTGAGATCAAACCGGGATCCTTCTCCATCAGCATATTTAAACTGGTCCCTCCGCAGGTTACAGCGAGCAGGAAGTCAGAGAGGGTGAGACACCGCGAGCAGCAGCACCCGCACAGGCGGATGCTGCTTCACCTTCCTCTGAGCAACACTGTTCACTAACAGACTCTTACTGAGGGGAGCTCAGAGGTCAGAGGTCACCATGGCCGAGGTGAGCATCCTGCAAGGCGGCGATCAGGGTTTACTCGCCCCGCATCCTCCAGCACACTGCCTTCCTCACCAGCCGGAATCTCGCTGGTTGCCATTGGAAACGGACGGCTGGCATGTGGACCGAGTGTGTCGTCCACCCACGCAGACAGACACACACACAAACAAACGTACACAGTCGTGTTTTCATATCTTTGTGGGGACATCTCATTGACATAATGCGTCCCCTAGTGTGTGTGTGTGTTGAATGTCTCAGAGGACTCATTTCTGCTCATGAAGGAGACGATGCTGTCAGACGTGTCCGGCTCACCTGGAATCAGACGCTAAATGTTTTCACAGGTTAAATATTCAGGCTAAAGTTCTGATGTCACTGCATCCACCTGACCTTAAGGTGCAGAGCCACGCTCTGACTTCCTGTCTGCTCCTCAGACTGAAAGCAAGAACAAAGCTTAAACCTGGAGAGACTGAAAGAGGGGCGTGGCCAGTGTGACATCACCTGATGGTTTCTGGGGTTTCTGTCAGGGTTCTGAAGCCTCGCTGTGAGCACTTTGGCAGCTCCGGGTTGTTTAGCGGTTCCAGAGGCGGACGAGAGCCGAGCTTGACCCTCGCTCTTTGATCTCTGAGTCTCCATGAAATCCGGGTCATTCAGTCCTCTGGGGATCAGGCTAATTGTTGGACAACAGATTAAATCAGCCAAACATCTGCAGTGTTTGCTGTGAACCTCGAACTAACTGCCCTGGGGTCGTGATGGAGGCCGTCTGTGCTCGGTCTGAACCCTGACACTCCCCCCTCAAACGCCCCCATGCACCAGACCCGCCCACCTTCATCATCACTCAGCACCTGCAGGGACTCGAGCCTGTCCTCAGCCGTGACCCGATGAGACTGCTCCCTCTGACAGGAAGCCGGTTTCATGGTGGAGGAATGCCATCACTTTTTACAGCTGCATGATTTAAAGAAACTGTCAGGGGAACGTCAGGGGAACTGCCTTTGTCTCTGTGTCTATCTGTGTGTGTGTGTCTGTTAGTGTTGTGTGTGTGCGTGCTTCACTCTCGCCTTGTCATCATCTCTGTGGGATCAGATGGAACGATGCTGACTCGACTGCTTTAAGTTTCCGACTGACTTCACACAACGGTTGCACCTGTTAGCCCCGCCCACCTCCTCCACCTCACACACTGGCTAGATGAGGGACCTAAGCCCCTCCCCTGGTCTCCGAGCAACATTTGCTGTGCCTCTGTTGGCGATGTTATGATATCAGAACGCTGCTGATCGGAGATAAAAGCGCCTGAGGTGGCTCACCTTCAATCAGGTGAGTCACAAACAGCTGCAGAGCCTGGAGGACGCGCAGGTGTCTGCACACCTGAGCAGAGGAACACCTGAACAGCTCTGAGGTACAAACAGGATACGTCATCTCGTACAGCTGCAATACACAGACTGTATGTAAAAGATGGACATGGCCACGAGTAAGTCGCCCTCTGGTTAGTCAAGTAAATTCTACTTTAGTATTTTAGTAGAAGTAACACACACACTTACAGGCATGTGGAGTCTCAGCGGTCTCCTCCTCTTCCTCCTGTCGCTCCTCTCCTCCTCCTCCTTTCTCCTCTCAGCCGTGCTCCCCATCTGCAGCCAGAAAATCCGCTCAGACAGTTATCAGCTTATCTCCACCGAGCGAGCGCGGCCTCCGAGTACTGCAGTGGTACATCTATAGTACTGCTGTGGTACATCTATAGTACTGCTGTGGTACTCCTGCTGCTGGATGGAGTCCAGGTGGGCGCTGCTGGCTCACCTGTGTACTCTCAGTGTGTACTCTGTAGTAGTACTGCAATAGTACACTGAGCTCCTGTAGTACTGCAGTAGTACTGCAGTAGTACTCACAATGACCTCCTGTAGTAATGTAGTGGTACTCACACTGACCTTCTGTAGTACTGCAGTAGTACTGCAGTAGTACTCCTGTTGCTGGATGGAGTCCAGGTGGGGGCTGCTGGCTCACCTGTGTAGTCTCGGCGTGTACTCTGTAGTAGTACTGCAGTAGGGGTGTTGCCCGCGTGCTACCGGGTCCTCGGACCTCCTCCGGGGCTCGGCGCGGAGCTCGCCGGGGCTCGGTGCGTGTGTCGCGGCTGTGGAGCTGCCGCGCGCCGGGGCGTGGAGCGGAGCCTCCATGAGGCGGCAGCGGGCACGATTACGCAGCGCGCGCTCCGGCTCGGAGGAGCGACGAAGTACTGTTACTATGACTACTAAGAGTCCACGTGCGACGTCACAGCGGGACGCAGACTCAGTCAGCTGCGGCTCAGGAACATGCGCAGTCACGGTTCAAAGGTCACGTGATGACCAGCTGATTAGGAGGACGATCAGAAACAGGTTTGATGGTGTCATTCTTCATGACGTCACCGATCCTGACTGAGGGAGTTATCGATCATTGGCTCAGTGTGTGCTTTTTAAGGACCAATCAGCAGCCTGGACAGCCCCACACCTCCACCTGATCCAGCTGATCCTGACTCTGAGCTGAAACCGGAAGAACTAAACAGCTGAGGTCATAAAACTGAAAAAGAAAAAAACATTTTGTTTTACTGCCGCTCCAAAAAACTGTCCATCTATACTAAATGATTTCTCTGCTCATCTACCGTTTCTCTAACTTGGTTACTCGAGTGTAGTAAAGGTGTAGTATAGGTGTAAGGTGTAGGTGTAGAGCAATCTCCATCAGCAGGAAGAGCTGGAACACATATGAAAATCTCCACCCTCCTTCACTTCTTCCAACCCGCCCAGAGTGTCCACAGGGCCGGTTCTGGCCCCCGGGCCTTATGTTTGACAGCCCTGATCAAACACCGTCTGCTCCGTCCGTGCTCTTGTTACTGCTCCACCTTATTGTAAAGAAATCCAGCAGTCGGTTTAAAATACTGTCACATTTTTATTGTTTCATTTACAAAAACTTTCATTTTCTACAGTTTACTGGAGTGTGAGCCTCAGCGTCGCCGCACTGAGGCTCAACTACATTCATACAGCAACACACACACACACACACACACACACACACACACCATTTCCTGTCCATCCCCAGGCAGACGGAGCAGGTGGAGGTTCTCTTTACAAAGCACCACAGTAAAACCAGGAGACCTCCATCAGTCGCCTCTCAGGCTTCAAACACCAGAATAATGAACACGCCTCTACTAAAGGACCAGAACCACGAAGAGGCTTTTATTTTGTTAGGTGTCACTTCCTCCTTCCTGTTCGTATATGTACACGTGTATTTATACATGTTAAACTTCTCCTACAGTCACGCTGATGAAGATCAGTCGCTTCTCTTCCTGTTTAGAGACTCACAGCTTGCTCCTCCCATGGGTGGAGCAGATGGCTTTGGTGGATCTGGCCGCCTCTGTCGGCCTGTGCCGCAGGAAGTGAGCAGTGCTCACGAGTTTCTGTAAGTGTAGGACTCCAGCTGCTGCTCCAGATGTTTAACGTTTGGAGCCATGCAGCTGGAATCGGACGGCTGGGCTGGATTGTGGGTCTGCTGAAAATAAAGAGAAATTTAAAGTGGCGGCAGAGCCGTTAGCCAATCAGATCACACCTGACGCTGCGAGACGGTTTGCCGTGCATGATAGCCTGATAACGAACAGCTAGCTTTGCTAATGCTACTGCCATGTAAAGCAGGGCTACTGGTCACTGTTGATGAAGCGACGCGTCCGTCGATTCACAGCAAAGTCGACAGCATGACACAGAGTGGGCGGGTCCTGAGACCAGTGACACCACTGAGTCACATTAGAGGGTTACCTAGGCAACTGCTGCCTGGATTAAAACGGATTCTAAATTTCTGATTGGTCAGACCGTGAAACCAGCTTCCATCACTTTTTACAGCTGGTGCTGCTCCAGAAACAGCTGCTGGCATCAGGACAGAAGAAAACGTCTTATTTTCCTGCCCTCGTCGCGGGGTCGCTACCTTGTTCTCCGACCGACCACGGGTCGCTACCTCGTTCTCTCACGGCGTGAGTGCTCGGTGTGTCAGATCAGTTCGTCAGCATCCAGCTCCGCTCTTTTCCCGCCTTCGTCTGTAAGTCTGGTTTAAATAAAGCTTGAACTGGCTGTGGTCTGATCCCAGCTCTGCTCGCCGTCACAGTCAGCACACTGAGTTCTACACTCACAGGTCTGTCCTGTGGATAAACACCCAGAATTCCTTTCTGCTCGTAATCGATTTAAAAACGTTCGTCTGTCTTCGATGGAAGAGAAGGAGGACTGTGAGGGAACTTGGCGTCTCTGACCTCGGCCAGCAGCTTCACTGTTTCTTTGGCACAGGTGAAAATACCAAAACAGGAGGCGGCCATCTTCACACACCTGCTCAGGACAAGCAGGAGGAAGGAGTCATGTGACTCGTGCTCTTCAGCGTCGAGCTCCGAGGACTCGGGGAGCAGAACCTTCCCCTCGCAGCTCTGAGGGAGGCTCGCTGTAAAGTCACCGAGCTGTGTGTGATGTTAGCCAGCTCAGTGCTAGCAGCACAAGCTAACTCTGATGAAAAAAGCTGGCCGGGCGTTTCCGTGTGCAGTCACGAGGGGAGATATCGGCTGTGCTGTGGAGCAGTCGGCCGTCATGCTAATCTGGTCGCGGAGGTCGTGTGCAGCGAAAGCCGAGCCGCCTAAACGAGTCAGATCAGCTGACCGAGGAACAGCCGGTGATGTCAGCGGACGACAGGAAGTTCAGGGGTTTATGCATTTTTGGAAGCAGCGACACGCCGTCCTGCCTCACAGGAACTCACGTCAGTCCTCATGGAGGTGGCTGCTGCTGGGGAACAGCTGGTGATCCAAACTACCCAAGCGTGATGAAGCGCACGGGTCGAACGAACGTCCTAAATTATTTACAGAGATGAATTCTCAGGACGGCAAAATAAAAATAACGAAAGCACCGTGCAGCCAGGTGAGTCGCTGAGAGTCGGTATATTCGTCCACTCAACCGCGTTGCTAATCGTGCTGAGCACATCTGTGAGCTCTTACCGCGGACGCAGCACCGCATTTCCACCTGTGAGGCTTCAATGAGGTAACGAGTTCCTGAAACACCTGGAAACACCTGGAGTCGGAGACTGAGGCGGGGTTAGCCCTGATGGAGGTCAGATTACAGGTGGAACGCTGCCTGAAGGACTACACCTTACTTCAGAGTCACAATGAACAGAAGCACACACAGATCCCGAGGAGGCGTGACCTGTTACATCCTCAGCACGGAGAGAACAGGGAGCAGGAGGCACCGACAGGGAGTGGACAAGGAGTCAGGAAGGAAACAAAGGGGGTAGCAGAGGAAAGGAAATAAGGGAACCTGAAGAGAGAGGAGGAAGGAGGAGAGGAAGTCCAGTCAAGGTGCTTTTGGGTGTCGGCAGTTTAGTGTAAAACAACAGTCGAGCTGCGAGTCTGGCACGGCCTGGTAGCTCCGCAGCTTTAATGGAAACAACAGGAACGTCTCAAAAAACACAAAATAACGGAACGAAAAGTTCACAATCAAACATCACAGACAACAAAATCTAAAAATCCAGCACGTAGAAAAGTCTGTGAGGTATTTCTGCTGTATTGAGGTGGTCTGTGCTTCAGGAGCTCTACTGTCGTCTCTACTTTCACTTTCATTTATCAGTGCTGTTCTTTTACCCCGCCCCCCCAATTCATCAACTTTGTACAACGACACAGATTTGCATGTGGTCAATGTAGCTAAAGTAAAACTAACAATAAAAAGGAATCTACAGAAATATACTCATCATCGTCATCATCACGGTCAGCAGCAGCATCGTAGACATTCATGTTACATGTATGGCATCACAGAAAGGACAAAAACACAGTAAACGACACAGTTGGAGCCTCCTCGTCATCAGTCTGAACACGAAGGACGAGGAGAGCTTCTGACGCCCGACGCCGCCTCGGTTTGGGTCCCGAGTGGAAGAAAACGAGAAGAACGGGGGCGTTCAGGTGACCTTTGACCTCTGCAGCAGCTTGTTAGGATCGATCTGTGGATCTGGACACCTGGATGTGAGTCCGTGGGGCCTGAGACGTTCATAAACAGAAATCAGCTGTTTGTGTTTGGTTCATCTTTCAGTTCAATCTCACAGTTTTAATGAAATCTCGAATCAAAGTCACACAGTGTGCATGTCCAGGGCTTTTATTGTGAAAGGCAGGGACAGGAAGAAGCCCTCCTTGCACACGCGTAGAATAAATGACGCAGCACCCACACGTTTGACCTGATGCGAGGCAGACTTTACTGAAGGGTTTAACCTGAAGGTGACGCTGCTGGAGGTCAAAGGTCACCGGTCTGTCAGGAAACACACGAAGGAAATAAAAAGTTCTGCAGGTGTTAACTCAAACCTGTCACACCACGTGACTGTTCTCGAACACACACACACACACACACAGACCTGAATGCATGTGTGCATCATGAGGTCTTG
>VVHJ01060159.1:0-10216 GCA_015107715.1 Tylochromis polylepis | reverse complement strand
CCTGTCTGGTGTGTTCTTTGGACTTCATGGTGTTGTTGCTCCCAATATTCTCTTAGACAACCTCTGAGGCCGTCACAGAGCAGCTGTATTTGTACTGACATTAGATTACACACAGGTACACTCTATTTAGTCATTAGCACTCATCAGGCAATGTCTATGGGCAACTGACTGCACTCAGACCAAAGGGGGCTGAATAATTATGCACACCCCACTTTGCAGTTATTTATTTGTAAAAAAATGTTTGGAATCATGTATGATTTTCGTTCCACTTCTCACGTGTACACCACTTTGTATTGGTCTTTCACGTGGAATTCCAATAAAATTGATTCATGTTTGTGGCTGTAATGTGACAAATGTGGAAAAGTTCAAGGGGGCCGAATACTTTTGCAAGCCACTGTATAGAGAGAGAGCCAAATCACAACAATGGTCACATTAAGGTGCTTTATATTGTAAGGTAAAGATCCTACAATAATACAGAGAAAACCCCAACAATCAAACTACCACCTATAAACAGGCAATTGGTGACAGTGGGAAAGAAAAACTTCTTTTTAATAAGAATAAACCCCAAACAGAATCAGGCTCAGTGAGGGAAAGCCATCTGTTGTGTCCGCTTTGGGGGTGATGGGAGAGAGACAGGACAGAAATCACTCAGTGGAAGAGGAGATGAATAATAACTAATAATTAAACGGAGACTGGTGTCTGAACACATAGCGAGTGAAAAACATGAGTGAAGAACAAACTATCATCAGCGATCATCAGAATGACCTTGTTGGTCCCAAAGGCTCATCTAGTCCCTAAAGGTGATCGAGTCTTTTCAGTCCAGGCCCCACAAACTATCAAATTCCTTACGTGAGGATCTCAGGCGACAAACTCTGTAACCTCTTTTAGATTGCTTCTCATCATTTGCCTTTTTATAATCACTAACGCCATTATCTAACTTCTTCTCTCCTGGTTTTTCCTTCTTTTTCTTGTTCCACTGAATTGTTCTGCCCCACTGACATTTTACTTCTAATTTCCTTTGTATTCATTTTAATTTTTTTTGTATTTGTTGTTTTTATTATTGTTAAGAACTTTGCAACTTTCATTTGAAAAGTGCTATATGAACACAAATAAAGTGAACTATTCTGGGAAGAGACTTTGACTTATTGTGGAGACTTTAAATGTGCTGAACAAGCTTGTGAAGCCCCCATCATTGACCGTGTGTACTCTGCACAGTGGTGTTCACATATCTGCTGGTAGACTGTCGTCTACACTGTGGTTCATCCCACTGATAATAACGACAGCTGCTACACTGCTTGTTCCTAATTTGTAGATAATTCTGTTTTACAACACTAATTATTATTTTAGTGTACAGAAACCACTCACTTCAGAAGAGAGACATAAGGGTTACCTCTTGTTGGTGTCCAAAGGATAAACAGTAAAGATAAATTTGTGATTTGGGGGCTACGTCTATCAATTTTTTATTTTAAAAAACTCATGCCAAATACTGTATTGGCATGTAGCTAGTATAATTGCGATGCTAATACTCAGACTAATAACTGAATTTGTGCATCTATGTGCAAAGGAGCCCTTAAGACTTTTACATACTGAGCACATTGCAAAAAGGGACACAAAAGTTTTGTCATGTATATACATACCAAAAGCACTGCGATTTTGCTAAAAAATTATCCTCAAAAACTATAGAAAAACAGAGTCAACATCAAACGATGATGAGCTGGTCCTAATTTTTCTAAACAAGAAATGGAGGTTCTGGGTTCACAAAATTCTATCAACAAGGCAGCAGCATCTGAGCAGGCATAGAAAAAAATTCAGAACTTACTGACATGGAGCATCATCCAGGTGTGCATGTGAGGTAAAAATAGTATTATTTTACTATTTCTGTATCATTGTATAATCAGTACCGGTGCACGTTTGGACCTAGGAGCGCACTTGTTTCCAAATGCAGTGATCTGACTGGTCAAATCTGTTTATTCACATGCAAGAAATCAGAACAATCGAGCTTGATCTGAAAGAATAAATGTAAACAAATTTGTCCTGTGAAATTACACAGTCAGTGTGAACGGCTGCATTAAAAATAGGTGAGTCTGAAAAATGTTTTCACACACTATTTGATTTTTACACGTTTAATGTTTAAAGGCATTTTCTGGTCAAATAAACTCCTACCAATGTGTCTGTCAGTGAATGAAGCACACATTTCACCTTTAGCATAAAATATGAAATTGAATATCTTAGATTTTGAGGAATTTGCCAGGACAACTTTGTTACTTGAGGAAATTTTTGAGGCTATAATTAATCTCAATTCTTCTCCTTGCTTTGTCCATACAGCTCTGACATACAAAAAATTAAATCTATAGACTCTTTGCACTCGCCGGTTTATTCACGAAGCACCAAGTGTTTGAAAGAACGTGCATGTTCGGTTTTATATTAATGTTTATATTGTGCTGGAATGTTCTGAAAGGTGATCTGCTCACCAGAGAGTGCCAACAATCACATAAGTGGACATGTTCGCACAGCTACACACACACACACACACACACACACACACACACACACACGTAAATGCTGGTTAAACGGTTAGATCCAATTTTTGTGTGGACTCCTTGTCCAACTAAAACTGAACACACAAGACAGAAATACCATGTAGAAATGCATTACTATTTTTCACACACATGCATACGCAAATACATGTGTACACACACAATATAACATTACGGCGACATCAGGGCAGAGGAACAAATAATGAATCAGGGCTTGGATAAGTTGAACTGACCTCCCATAAAACAAATTCTGCAGAGCTGCAGAAATACCACTTGATCCCAAACACCCAGCATGCACACACACACACACACACACACACACATACACACACACACATGCACACACCAGGGCCAGGGGTGAGCACGCCTGTTCTGTTTGACAACTAATGAAGCAGGCCTCAAAGACAAGATGGCACTTGCTGCCATTTTCACGCTAGGCACACACACCGCCATCCATGACTCTGAATAACAATCAAAACAAATGAAAGTGGCTGTGAGGGGGAAACTTTCCTCATTGTCTGTTTTAATTTGAGTCTTATTTAACAAGTCGAGAATCAAACGCCAGATAAGGGGGTGGGCGGCGGGTGAGGCATCGCGCAGAGACGACAACAGACGCTGAGAGGGGGAGAAGAAGAAGAGAAACGACAGAGAGACTTCAGACTCCATCAGTCTGAAAATAGAGCAGTTTTTTTTTGTTTCATCCGACAGAGAGAGGTGTCGATAATTAGGCTCTGTAAGGTAGAGCGGGAAGAGCGTGTGTGTGTGCACGCGCGCGCGTGTGTGTGTGTGTGTGTGTGTATATAGTCTTCCTGACAGTGTGTGCTGAGACCATTGTAAATGCAGGGGTAATGGTTGTCAGCGTATGACAGCTATAAATGGCCCTTTAGTTCTCCTCTCAGCACTAACACACACCTTCTCTTACCTTTCCTCACACACCTTCTCTTACCTTTCCTCACACACATGCACAGTCAGCAATATTATGAGTTACTGTAAAGGATTTTTATGTTAATCGGTTAATTATCATCATCATCTCGAACATGCCGCGGCTTCTCCACTCGAGGGGAGTAAGACTAAAAACAAGGATAATCAAGGTTCCTATGCAGCATGTGAACATCAGGTACCTTTAAACAGGAAGACTAAAAACATTATTCTGATTAAGTATTTACTGTTACGTTCTGTTTTAAGTCATCGTTTTAAAAGTCATGATTATATCTTATTTAGTGGCTCCATAGTGTGGTGGTTAACACATCTGATCTTCGAGAGATTGTTTTAAAAGGGGGAGGAGACACAAATCACTCGGAGGCTTACGTCAGGATGGGCATCCGACATAAAACTCTGTGCCAAATCAAATATGCGTTTCCATCTGCTGTGGTGACCCCTTGCAAATATGTGAGCATCCCCCAAAAAATCTATTATGAATTCATGGTGCATTTAAAAAGTCCCAAGCACATTAACATCTGCTAGTTTTTATGCCCAGCGTGTACATGAATTTTGTGAAACTGATAAAACATTTAAATGAAGTAGTCTTAAAGATCCCACTCCATCAGACCAAAAAGTTAGAAAAGAAGCTGCAGATGTCACGATGGACGTATTGCAGGTCGTCTCCTTCTGCAAAATCAACAATATGGCTGATAAAAGCACCATTTAGTAAGAAAGTAATGTTTATCTAGTGCTTTTTAAGACAAGAACCAGTCACAAAGTCTTTTACAGAGGTATTAAAAAGACAGTCAAATTAAAACATCTGAACCAAGGAAAACAACACAAAACACAATGACATTATTCAAATGCCTCTCTGAATAGATTTTAGAGTTCTCATCAGGATGCACACTAATGCACCACCAGCTACATGTGTGTATGTAATTTAGGTGTGTTTGCATCTATGCTCCATTTACGTCTCTTATGTATTAATTATTTTTTGGAAATTAAAAATATACCTCATACATAAACTGTGGATGTCTGACTGTCAGGTCTATTTTATTTATATCCTATTTTGTTTAATCCAATCCAATCCAACTTTATTTATAGAGCACTTTAAAAACAACATGGTTGACCAAAGTGCTTTCCAATAAGTAACGATGGTAAAAGTTAAAACCATACATTAAACAGACAGGGAAAATTAAATAACAATAAAATAAATAAATAAATGAAAACTATATCAGTAAAAATTAAACATGAATAAAATAGGCAGTAAAAACATACAATAAATAAAATTAACAAAGTAAACAGGATTTACAACGACCACAAACTGACTAAAACTGACCACAGCTAGCTCTGGTACTACTCCTGGAAAAAAGGTGTGATTTTAAAAGTGATTTAAAAATTTCAAGTGTTGGGGCCTGCCTAATATGGAGGGGCAACTTATTCCATAATTTGGGGGCCACAACAGCGAAAGCTCGACCCCCCCAGTGTGTCAGTCTCAACATGGGGACAGCAAGGAGTGACTGGTCAGTTGATCTGAGAGACCTTTGTGGAGCATATATGTGTAGAAGGTCTGCCAGATAAGTAGGAGCCAGGCCATTTAAAATTTTAAAAGCAAACAATAAAATTTTAAAATGAATTCTAAAATGGACAGGCAACCAGTGTAAAGAGGCAAGAACAGGGGTAATGTGCTCGTGTTTGCGTGTCCCTGTCAGCAGGCGAGCAGCAGCATTCTGGACCATTTGCAAGCATGATAGTGAGGCCTGATCAGTACCAACATAAACATAAACAGTGGAAGTACTGACCCTTTATTTACCTGGTATTGGATCAATACCAAAATTTGCACTATCACACGGCACTACCACAGAGTCAAGGGTGCGACGAGAAACAGGTAAGGTGTTCTCCAGTTTTGGCACTTAGGTTCCTTCATTTTTTTCAGACGAATCCATGCAATTACAAGAAAACTTCAATCTGCGGACCTAAGGATTCAGTTAGGAGAATAGTGGGGGCCTCACCTTTTAAGGCCATGAAAGTAAGATTCAAGATTTTAAACTGACATTGAAACCTAACCAGAAGCCAGTGCAAATACTTTAATAATGTGGTGATGTAAGAGATCAAAAAACAAAGTAATTCATTAAAAGAGACACAAATCTTTGGCAGGATGGTGTAATAAAATGCAGAAATGCAAGACAACATATTCCAAACAGAGAGTTTTATATTTCGGGTGTAGAGACCGGTCTTATTTATAAAATGTTACATATTATGTCTCTTTCTGCAAGTAGTCAGTTATTTCCTGTTAGGGAAAACAGAAAGTTACAAGACATTTGACTTGTGGGGGGGGTCTGCATCTTCTGTAAAGGCTGCACAGGTCCAGTATCAGAGCACAGGACTCATGCAACGTTTTTAAATGTCAGTAAAGACAGTAAAGAGTTCACTTTACCCTCCTGTTGCTGTCTTTGCCTTTCATTTGGTATGTTTTCATTTTACATTTGTACTGTTGAGATTGAATTGTTTTTAGGTTGCTTTTAATATTCGGTAAGTTCACATTAACATTTATAATAAAGTTTTACAATAAACTATTCACGCACTATTGATTCTTTTTTTTTTGTTCTTCTTCAGTACGGATAATGACTCCAAGAAGCATGTTAGTTTGCTTTGTGCTCTTGCTTTTTGTACAAAGATAAGGGTAAAGTAAATTTTTTAAATTACTATAGTGTGCCTTTTCACAGAACGTGTTACGGGTGTAAAAACTAAATTCAAGACAACTGAATTCCATTTAGCTGCTTTGGTTTCAGGGCTCTGCTGCAGTGAATACCTACTTGTAGTTACACAATAATTGTTAACAGTCATTGTTAATCTTATACATAACACCTGTGTTTTTCCTAGCTCAACAAGTCATATGATCTTCCGTGGAAAACGACCTACCAAAAACAAGTAGACCAAGAAAAAAGCAAGTTAAAGTTAAAAAGGCAAACAAAACCAAAAACCAAAACCAAAGTGGACCTGGGGGTGAAGAAATTGCCTACGAACTACACAGCTGTGAAAATTTGTTGTCTAAGATGGTAACTAGGTGGTGAGTGATGACATGGTCATCCTAGCAAAAGGCTAAGGGCTAATGTGTTGCTTTTGAAAAAGGATCCCTTAAAAAAATATCCTTGCCTACCAAAATAGTCTCACAACCTTTCTATCACTCTCGGTCTCTGGTGCTCGCATAAACACACACCGTGAGCGAGGTCACAATTCAGGCAGCTGCATAATAACATTACAACTAATGGACCCTCATCTGTTTATTCATAAATGTTTCCTCTCCCTTTTTCTCTGTGAGCAAATGCAGTGTGTGTGTGCGTGTGCGTACAGAGGACCGTTTTCAGCGGTTTCACATTGTGTCTCAGGGGACCCTGTAGTGAATCTACCCAGAGTGCTTTGCTTCACAGGCAGGTCTGTGTGGGAGTGAGACGGTAGTTTTATTACATTACAGTGAGGCACAGAGACTTGACTGTAGAACAGCATCAGGATGCACACTAATGCACCACCAGCTACGTGTGTGTATGTAATTTAGGTGTGTTTGCGTCTGTGCTCCATTTATGTCTCTCATGTATTAAAAAGCTACAAAATATTCTCAATCACTTTGATATTATTGCTTTATCCACAACTTTTATGCCTTCTGTAGCTGTCTTGAATGCAAAGATATGTCTGTTAGGAGACAGCTGTGTGTGATTGGTCTTTGCTTTTAATGTGGAAATCATCAACAGGTCACAGGTGCCATGTAAGACCTGATGATGACAGCATAACGTACCCATGAGAATTGCGGTGCAGATAGAGAAGCTTGGATAAACTTTTCCTGACAGCTGGTCAATCATTTTGGCTGAAAAGGCTTTCCCCTTGAAGACCCCACCAGACCTCACTGAGCTGCCTTCCAGTGCAGTGAAAATGCAATGAACTGACTCTCTAATGTCTGCTTGTTGGTTCTAAATTCCAAAATTTAGAACCAGATGAATCAACTACACCAGATGTTTATAATACCTATGAACTGCCAAATCCTACATTTTTGCCACTTAGTATTCATAAAATTAGCAAAGTAATACAGTACTGTGGAAAAAGTCTTTCAAAGTTTTTCTTTGGCCATCGGCTGCTTTTCACTCATTTTCCATCTAGTCCTTGTACGTTACTATGTTCAGAGGTATTTTTTTATGTTTGTTGAGCTACTTAACATTGACCTATGACTCATTCAAATATAAAAACGGCACCTGACTAAAGGGATGATATGTGACACCTTAGCAAAGAACCCATTTTAAGTTTTTTTTTAATGTTTCAATCAATAGCGGCACTCATTTCCCATTTTCCCTAGCAAAATATAAAGAAATGATGGGTGGTTCAGGACTTTAGCACAGTACCTTATGATTCCCTGTTCTCATGTCTAACAAATATCATCAAAACATTAGCTAAACTAATGTGTTGCAGCTGCCTCATTTCTTTCTGACTGGAATTGCTGAAACCCACAGAGGTTGTGAGAACTCAAACTCCGTCATATCCAAGAAAATAATATTGCCTGGTAACAGGAAGAGTTAAACCTGATGAAGTGTTATTTAATATATCTTTAAGCCAAGACAGAAAATGCTGGATTTTTAATATAGATTAAAAATGTAAAAAGTTAGATTAAACTCAAAGTCATGATTTCTAATTTCCTTTTTTGGCTTGTGATTTTTAGAGGAAAAATGAGAAGAAAGTGTGAAACACATGTTTCTATTTTAGTCCATACTTGTTCACTCTTTTTCTAATTGTACTTTAACAAACTTTAACATTTGCTGATTGATGCCTGTAGACTGAGATGTAGCTCTTGGTATTTTTTTTTTTGGTCAGACCTTGGGTTGAATTTCCTGGGGCATCCACTCCTGGAAAGCCTAAAAGATGCTTTGAATGTTTTCCATTGTAAATAATCTTTCTCACTGTAGAATGATGGACCATAAATTGTTTGAAAATGGCCATATAACCCTTCCAGATATTGAAGGGTTATATGGATCATCAACACCTCTTTCTCTGAAATCGTCCCTGATGTATTTCCTCCTCGTCATTGTGTTAACACAAACCTGATTGCTCCAGACCTGCAAACTGAAAAAACTCCTGCTTTTACAGAGGTGCTAACACTTGCTGATGATCAGTTAATGAAGTGCATTTGATTAGCAGCACCTGGCTGATTATCAGTAAGGATGTACTTAGATTTTCACACACACTACTTCTCCATTTTGACTTAATGTTTGTATTAATAAATAATGGAGCAGTTTGATGTGTTATGTTTTGTTGTATTTACTTCATTTTAATTCTGTAATTAATAGATAGATTATTTGTATTATGGCTTGAAATGAGAGAGGGTGCACTTTCTTTTTACCGTGACTGTCGCAAGATGACTTGAGAGCATGAGCTTCATAGTGAAAGAGTGGGGAGGGTTAGTGCAGTGACTATTGCTTAAAAATGAGGCAAAGATTAAGAGTTACACTGAAGCTATTGTAAGGTTGGAAAAAATGATGAAGCCATTTAAGTTTTGGGGATGTTTCTTAATGCAAGGAGAATTTCTTGGTGTTTCCATCCAGGATGGGTTTCCCTCAGACCGATACATGATTCAAAATTAGAATCAGCTGGCCCACTACACTGGGTGTGTTACACTTGTTTCCCAGGGTGGCAGTTAGCTGTTTCGAGAGGCAGGTGTTAGATCATGTGATAGGATGGTTGACATCTTGTCTAATGCTGCTCGGCTTGCCAGGAATTCAGAAAACTGGCCCTAATTGTTTGTCAGCTCATTGGCCACTATTTTCTCAACTACTTACTCAGAGTTTATTTTAATGGTGTTGTGTGGGCTAAAAGAAACACTGTCATGTCTAAGTTTACTTAAACAGCACTGAGAACTATCTGTGCTTAATGGACTGACATTTATTAAAAGCCTGTAACCCCGTATACCTTCCTGTTTGGAATGACATTAAGTAGATTTCCTCTGTGGCTTGAGCAATCGTTTGGATTGTTACTAATGTGAGATGACAGGTAAACTTGTGACTCTCTCCCCCATCGCAGCGCCCACTACTCAAGTCTGTGTGTTTGTGGCGCTGTAGGGGAGTACCCAGCAGTGTGTCCAGGCAATAATCAGGTCGTAAACTCCATCAAGCTGTGTTTTCTCTGGAAGACTTCGGGGGGACCAAGGAAAAGCAGGAAGGTGGGTGAGAAGGAAAGAGGTAGTAAAAGCTTGGTTAGCTCTGTCAGCTCTCCTTCAGTCAGCAGAGGGGAACAGAGCAAAGTCTGAGGAAAGAGGAGAACATAAAACACAGGGGAAGGCAAACAGGTTGGCAAAGAGTGCGAGAGCAGCAGGACAAAAGAAATATATGGCTTCTCTGGGGTTTGGAAGTATTTGTAAAAATGTTTTATAGAATGTTACAGCCTTCTGTGGCGGCAGATGGTTGGAGTTTGACACATGTGACAATAAATAAAAATTAATAGGCTGACTGGGGTTTGGGTGTGGGGGGTGGTGGTGGTCTGTCCTCTAGTCACAGCCCTGCATAATCTCAGTCATCACTTGTCTCTAGTTTGTCAGTAGCAGCAGACACATGTGGCGCACTGAAACACACACACCCTGCTGACTTCAGAGGTCATCCTGAAGGGGGGCGTGTAGAGAAGGATGGGGTTGATGAGATGTTAAGGCTGTGTGTGTGTGTGTGTGTGTGTGTGTGTGTGTGTGTGTGTGTGTGTGTGTGTGTGTGTGTGCGTGTGTGTGCGTG
>VVHJ01060158.1:0-19583 GCA_015107715.1 Tylochromis polylepis | reverse complement strand
CGACGGCGTGTCCGTGTACGTGTCGTCGGGTGAACGATCCGCGCTCTGTGTTTACGTCTTTGTGCTGAATCCGTGTACCTGCTCTCATTTGCTGTTTTAGCCATTTGGTGGTTGCTGAAATAGTTTCATGAGCTTTAACCTGAGATTCTGGCGTTTCTGGCAAAATACATTTATATTTAAAAATCGATTCAGGATTTAATGAATCGATATCATGTTATTCAAGCTAAAATCGATTTGAACCAGAAAATAAATCAATAATTGAAACTCACCCCAATATCTATATCTAGCCATCTATCCGTGTGTGTATGTCATGAACCAAACAAGCGTGAAAATCACTTGGGAAGTTACAGTTACCAGTATGACACCAGCACGACACCTACATGTATATAGTCTTACAAAGAAGACAAGGCAGCTACACGTCCCCCTTTAACAATGACTTCAAAACTTCAGCGATGGAGCTTGCAGTAGGAACAGAGGAGGGACTATGGTGTGATATTTTTGGAAACTTTGATCCTGAGTGCCGTAACATACCGTCAGTGTTCTCTCCAGCTTGCCGGTGACTGTGCTGAAGCAGTAGAGCACAAAGTCTTCACCCACACAGTAGATCCACTCGCCGCGGGGCGACAGAGTGCAGCACACAAAGTCACCACCTTCCCTCTTACCGGAGCTGAAACTCCTCACGATCTGCACAGCAAGGAAACAGCTTAATACCCGAAAGACTCCGGGTTTAGGAGAAAATCCCAAACAACTGTTAGTGATGTGGCGACATGAACTGACCTGTCCCTGCATGTTCATGATGACCACTGTGTTGGAGCGGTTGCACACGACAAAGTGCTCCGGGTTCTTGGGCAGCAGGATGACGTTGTTGACTGTGATGTCAGTGCCAGCTGACGTTCCCAGAGGCTTGAAGGTGCTGGTGCACTCAGTGGTCTTCACGTTCCACACCTGAAGCACGTTGAACGTGAGCGGGAAAGCAAGAGGCATTATGAGAGAGAAGTAGATGAAAGCGGTTATTTTCAGTCAGCTGCTTCTCTTACCTTTACTGTACCATCAGAGGAAGCGCTGATGATGTGATGGCCGTCTGGAGTGAAAGTGACCTCGTTGACAAACGAGGAGTGACCGCGGAACTCCTTTAGAGTTTTACCCGACTTCAGTCCATGGATTCTTATGGAAAAAACAAACAAACAGGGATGATGTTGACATAATAATGTTATTTAAGGTTTACTGAAGAGCACAGTAGTTTGAGTGAAGATTAGAAGAACAGTAGTCTATTCAGCTTTGTTCATTTCCTGTGATTCTGGTGACTTGGGACTATATTTTTGTTGCTGATCAAACACCGACGCTAAGATGGGATGCCACTGTTTCTGTACGTTGCTGGTAAACCTTTCTCGTCTGGGACTTTAATACAAACAAAAGTAACTATGCTATCTTTTTAAATCAACATTGTACATTAATGTTGCAGAGGGCCAGGACTAAGTATTTCCTGCCCAGCTCTAACATTAATGCTATCATTTATTAGCCATAGCTGGTAGTGGTACCATAATCATTTTATTTATTCGCCATGTAATTATTTACATGGCTAATGTTAACGTGTGTGCCAGTCAGGTAAACAGTCTAACTGTCTAGTACTTAAACCTGGAGCTTTATTGAGCTCTTGAAAGTCTTTGTTATTACTGGTTGGCTTGTTTGTTGCTACTGTTCATGTGTTCAGCTGCTAATGGGGGGAGGGGCTTTAGTAAAGCACCTGATTTACTGCCGTATGTTCAGAGGAGCCACCAATGCTGACTTACTGACATAAAAATGCAGCTTTTTTCCTTTTTTTTTTTTTTAAAGTAATTGTATTTAATAAGTCAAGACAAGTATTGTCTTTTGTTGCCAATGGTAACAGTGTTGTTTAGCATCTGGGCACCATCTGTTGTTACATAAGACAATTTCAAATCGACAGCAGCAGCCACTCGTACACTCACACAGAGCGGACAGCAAAGAGACAGAGCCCGAGTGGAGCTAACACCTACCGTTCTTCTTAAATAATCAAAATCATCACGATAAAAAGCCAATCACAGCCCTTTACAGAACTCGGTAAAAAGTGATCTTTTCACCTGCTCCCATCCACCTCCTACATGCTGGAAAACAACCAGATCACACTCATAATCCCATACCCCGCTTTGAAGTTTGGTCATCGTGGACATCCGCATGAAGATAATTCATTTTGTGACAATTAAACAACCTCGCACATGCTTAGCGTGAGATTTAGATTTTGGGAAATAATAGTGGTGCGCATGGCAGTTTATCAAAAGCAGCCATAACCACTGTATTATCTTTATTTCACACCACAGTCACAGTGAGAAACTAGAAGTGAGTGCATGAGTGAGTTTATTGTGTTTGGGACACACATTGTGCATTGTGGAGGCTAGAAAACACCACCCTAATGGCTGCACACCCTCCTCTGCTGCCCCACCCCGGCAACGATGTTGTCATCGGCAATAGGACGACAGCAAAATGGAGCAGATCGCCCGACATTAATAAGCAATATCAGCACTGATATCAGTAACACCTTAACAATTATAATCCCTGCTAAGGATAAACAGTCAGATATTAGTTTACCTGATGGTCTGATCGAAGGCGGCACTGAGGAGCTGGCTGCTATCCTTGCAGAAGCTGAGACATGTTACTCCTTTGCTGTGGGCACGCTCGAACCTCCTCAAACACTGACCACTCTGGATCTTCCAAACCTACGCAGACACATGCAGTTTGTTCTAAACTCGTGTTTTAGTACAAACAGAAAACACACGAGTGAAAGCAACTGAGATTTTCAGCTTTCTGAGAGCTTTCGTGTCTAATAATTAAAAGTTCTTCTTTATAGGTTTTCTAATTTTATACCAACATATATGCTTATAGAGCTTAGAAATGGGCTGCAAGTACAGAACTGGTGAATGAAACACAGAAGGACAATGACAGAAAGTGAAGTACAGCTGGTCCTCTTTACCTTGATCTTTCCATCCTGGGCTCCAGTGGCCAACATCTCTGTGTCCCGACTGAAGCCCATACACAACACTGCATCATCCATCATCATGAAGTTATCCTGAGCCTGGTACTTCAGATCCTGCAAACAAAAAAGATATAAAATTATTTCAAGTTAAAAAACACTGGCATAAACAGAGTGATATTTCAGCAGATACTTAATCTGCCTTTCGTTTCCCTTCACCCACCTTCCTGATTTTGCCAGTTGTGAAGTTCCAGACTTCGATGAAACCGTCCACAGAGCCAGTGACCAGATACTGACCATCAGGGGAGAACCGGGAACACTCCACGTGAGATTTCTGTCCAAACTGCGCAGGGAGGAAAAACAAGTTGTGTCAGAACAAGTTTAAGTCAGGAACTTGCAGAACTGTCAATAAGGCCTGGTCACAGTGAAGAAGCTGACTAGTACAAATTGCCATTTTGGGACAGTGTGGGTACCTTGATGTGCCTGCTGAGCTGCGTGGGAAAGCGCTCCTCCTCCACATCTTTGACAGCAGCTTTACCTCTGAACAAGTCGATGGTCATACCAGGAGGCAGGAGACCCTGATGCTGCTGCCATTTCAGAGCCTGCAGAAGGAAAAAGATGACGGGGGACAACACAAGCATTTGCTTTTTATCTTCATAGAGGCCCAAATTTTATTATTCAATTTTATTTATATAGCACTAAATCACAACAAGATGCTTTATAGTGTATGGTAAAGACCTTACAACAACAAAGAGACCATATTATGCATGCAGAATCATAATCAAGGACAACTGTGCTTGTACCATCCTATTTTTTTTTTTGCATAATTAAGAGTCAAATGAGTTTCACAAACTAGTACAACACCGGCAAATTTCCAGGTCACATACCTGTCCCAGCAGAGCCATGAGACGAGAGGGAGGCACCACGCTGACCTCTCCTGCCAGGGCCTGAGCGATGGCCGCCCGACGCTTCTCCTTACTGCTGCCATCTGGGTACGCCTGGATAGAATTTCAACAATCCGTAAGAAACTAGAATCCACATCTATTAAAATTGTACAGCACATTTTAATCTGATGCTCTTGTTAATCTAAAACCTTATGTTTCCTGATTTAAAAAGAGAATTTATCACAGCCTACAATGTATTGAGGAGGGAAAAAAAAGAAGAAAAAAAAATCAGGAAAAGGTGGAAAAAAAAATTTAGTTATAATATTACAGAGTCACTTTAAGCAATTCTTCGTGCATCCATTTAAAAATTTGGTACAAAAGCAAGTTTCGCTTTATGAATAATCACTGATTGTCCTTTAATGTTTGCACATTTAGTGTTATCTCACCTCTCTGGGATCAAAGTAGGAGCGCGCCAGCAGGTTTTCCAAGTGGATGTATCTCTCTGGCTGGGTCTGTTTCAGCATGATCATGGGGTCTGTCTGTCTGAGCAGTGAACGAGCTGCACCCAACTCTCTCAGTTCGATCAGCTCTAACACGACCTGGTGAGGGAATCAGCACAGAGGCCCAACTTAAACAAACAAACAAAAAAATCTACTAGGCTTACACTGGGAGATTTGCTGGTATGAGCAACAGCAGCAGTGATACAAATGCTTAGTCAAGAATGACACAAAACCCAAAAACATCTGGATAAAGAAAGCATTACAAGAAACACCTGGGGGGAAAAAAAAAGCGCCTTTCTGAACAGAAACCATTAGAAATAAAGCTGAAGGATTTAGCCAAGCTTTGGACACCATCCAAAATGGTGTGAAATATATAATCCCAGATGATGATAAGATGCAAGCGTCTTCTGAACCTGTCAATCAAAACTTTATCCAGACCTTACCTGCTCGTAAAGGTCTATCAAGGTCTTGTCTGGCAGCTTGAGGGACTGGATGGCTTGTAGAACAGTATCCCAGTGGCCACTGTTGATGTCTGCCACAAAGCTCTCTATACTGTCCACTGTGTTCAGAGACACTGTAGTTTCCTCCTGCAGAGTGGCTAGTGTCCGATGCAGATTGTTCTCTTTTAAGTACTGCATAATCAGACGGACCACGCTGTGAAAATAGACAAACAATGTAAGGCAGAAGATAGCTCAGCTCAGCTAAAGCAGCTCAGGATGTGGTGGTCAGAAATGTTCCTGAGGGATGCTCTAAGCTCAGCATACCTCAAAGTGTAAAGTCAGACTTTTCAAGTCACAAGGTGGCGCTCTTTTTACCTGGTTAGGTTCTCATGGTAATTTATACCAAACACACAAGATGTTCTGCATTTTATATTTACTCATTCTTCAGTATGCTCTAATACTGATATAGATTCTCTGGTGTGGGAATAAGTGTTTGTGCCTTACTAACACCACTGTGCATTAATGTGGCACATAATCACTGGGACTGAAATGCATTTAGACTTTAATGCAGAAAATAAATGCTTTTATGCTGGACTCTAATCTGCTGCAATGTCTGATTTACACTGACACAATTGCAGCTAATCTAAGAAGATAGATTAGAAAAAATTAGTAAAATATTTGTTGGCTATTTGTCATGGAGAATATTAAATCTGTGGAAATAATTTCATTTTTTAATTTTTAATCTGGGAACAAACTAAAGTGATTTCTCTTTCATTAGTGTAGGAAAATGCCAGTCCTGCATGCACTGACAGTGCAGCTGTCATTTTAGAATTGCATGGAAAAATAATACATTAACTTATAAACTCAAACTATTTTTCAGATCATCATCAGACTGATGGGAATTTGCAGCATGTGTTTTTGCCATTTTATAGCCTATCCCTTATAAATGTCGATCACCTGTTCGTCTCATAACATTGAACCATTTTGAGCAAAAGAAGAGACAAATGTTACATTAAACACCCCTTTTTACATGAGCCACTGTGACACTCGTTATAGATAGATTGAACTTCATTAATCCCTCGGGTAGGTTCCTCCGGGAAATTCAGTAAATCTGGCGCCCCTGTATGTTAAACATGCTTTGGAGCACATCCTTCAGTCCTGATCAATAACTTACCCTATTCTTTATTGTTACTGTGTTTGCCATAAATTTTCATTTTAAGAAGTGAGAATCTGCAGACAGATGTGTGGTCATTTCTAAACAGTATCCCTGCTAACTGCTTATGTTTTCACTAGTTATTTTTTCTTGCAAAAAGCCTCAGTTTAGATAATTTAATTATGGATTCCTGCGAGATTTTCAATATTAGCAAATTATTAGCACCGTTTTGAACCTAGCGTGAAACAACTTTACTCAAATTTGTATTAACGCGGTGGATTTTTTGGGCGAATAAACCACACATAAAGCACGTCGACAAAAAAAGTGAAGTTACTGACACTGAATGAAGCAGATTTAATATGTCAAGTAATCTGCCTACTTTAGTGAGTTGTTCACGTTGGGTTTGTTTGAATCATTAGCATTTCCAGCTCATGTCAGAATCTACGGCGACTGGGAAGTGAGGTGAGTAAATGAGCTAATGCTAATTTACTCACTTAATTAGCTAATGCTAATTTACTCACTTCTCTTTCAGTTTTGTGAAGTACAGAAAAGCGTTAAAACTATAAATGATCAATAATTAAATATTTCACATAACATAGGTACTCTTTCCGCTGACACTACCTCCATCTTCCAGTCATACACTACAGTGTATGGCTGGAAGTTAGCTCGTTAGCTTAGCACAAGACGCTACCTACCGCTAATGCAGTTTACTGCAGGATGAGGGAGGCCTCACTGCCAAAGAATGTGATCAAACATGGAGCTTTTAAAACCCAGTTTATTTTAATATTAACCCTGCTTTCACAATAGTTAAGTGGAGCACTTACTCTGCAGATTCCACCTCCAGAGACATGATTATTTATGTGAAAACAGCCTGCACGACGCACTCCTGATTCCACAGCAGAAACAAACGCCAGGAACACACGGCAACGGCAACGGCACCGGAAGAAACAGGATGAGGAAGCGGGTTTTTTTTTCCAAAATAAAAGTCTCACTTGACGCTACAAAAGACGGAGTTAATTTTGGTTGCCGTTTTTGTTTTTGGATGACAAAAATGTTCACGTTTCGACGTCTTCATAATATACAAACTCTTAAACCAAAAACAAATAAAGATACCAAATAAATTGTACTAGTTCACATTACTGTATTAAAAAACCCTGTTCGATATCAACTGACCATCTGTTTCCTGGCTGGCCACCTCATATTTCCCCGAAACAAACAAACAAACAAACAAAAATGCTAAATTTTAGCTTTCCATTGTTATTAGTTTGGTCAGAAAAAGGTAAAAAGTATTTTTGTGATGAAAAGTGAAGCTGAAGTTCAAAATACATTTCTGAGAGCTCGAATTTGGCTGAAAATTTGACAGCAGGGCCTGAACTACAATATTTGAAGGTCTGTTGAAATAATAATTTCAAAGATGGGGGTTGAAATTTGTAACATAGATGATAAGTACATGAGGCGCACTCTATACCATAAAACTATTCAAATCAGATAAATTAGATATTAGATATTAGAGCTTGAAAAAAAGATTTTATGCAAGTTTATTTAAAAAAAAAAAAAACTAACCAACCAAACCGACAAACAAACAAAACAAAACAAAACAAAAACAACATAATCTAATAGCTTTAATTTGCTCTTATAGAAAGATTTGATGTCTGGTAATAATATGTCCAAAATTATTATTATTATTATTATTTTTGATAAATTCACATTTTTGTTTAAGGGCAGTGTCTACGACCTCAGAATGAATATCCAACAGAATACAAACGCCACAAAAAATACTGCTCAGGCTTAAAATGCTCCTAACCTCATCACAAAAATCTACAGTATTTTATATATTTCATTAATAACATTACAAAGCTAAAATTGGGCCATTTTAAGAACTGTTCCATCTGCCAGGAGTTCTTTTTTTTTCAGGGAAATCAGAGATGGTCAGGCTGGGGATTTTTCTTAAATTTGGTCAACTCATATGATATAAATGACCCAGATAAAACCAACAGGTGCAATCCAGTGTTGTTCAGTGCACTTCCAACTTCCTTACTTTGAAATGTTCTTAATTATTTTTCTTTAAAGCTGATAAAGTTATGAAATTAGTGTTTTATCCGGTCCCGTTTAAGGCATCTCTAATATTGTTTTTTTTTTTCAATGTTGCTTCCAAATATCCATGTTAATTTGGTTCAGTACAACCTAATTCAACTCCTCCACCCATTGCTTCATGATTCCGCTGCAATAGTCAAATTTTTTGTAGATTTTCTAATTCTGAGATCAGTTATTTTTAAACTACAGAAAAGCCATAAATCCTTGCAGGAGCCCCAAAGGACAGCAGAATTATTTTTCTGCTAGAAAAGATCAAATAAATTAAGATGGCTATTTAATTAATTAAGGTTTTTTGAGTGTGGATTTCCTCTTGCGTCCTTACATGGCATCAAAGCACCATTTCCAGCAGTAAGGGATCTATATTGTAGCCCCTTTTCCTCATAAGCGTGTAGCTTGTGCACAGCCAAGTCCTCTTTTTTTGTTGATCAACAGGGGGTGCTATTTGCACAGTAATGGCATCGAGGCCCTCTTGACTTCCCTTTTTCTGCCCGTGAAGGTCTTTCAAGGTTATAATGATAACAGTGCACAGTGCAGCAGCACTTCAGACTGCAGGCCTGGGTTTGATTGTTTTGGCCAATCATAACATAATCCCGCTGTGAGCCCCATCCACATGGCAAATGAAATTGGCACTGAGAACACAGCAGATCCCGGTCGGTTTCATTTGCCTTTGCAGATGGAGAAATATATTGGGAAGCGATGAGGGGAAGCAGACGTGATGGGGAGGGGAGGAGTGGTGTTCCACACAATACCATAAGACCTCAGTCATCCTGAGTATATTACCATAAAAGCACAAGAAAGCTGTCAATGCAATTTTGCTGTCTTCTGGCAGGACAAAGCACAGGCTGCTGTTTGGAGACTGCTTGCCGATGAGGTAGACGCCGCCATACTGGAAGAGTGACAGCAGCACAAAAGGCTGTAATGCAATCACTCCGTCTTCTCTGGTAAAAACAAAAGAAATTTCTTTTCTATTTATGCGAGGTGCCATTCTTGGTGTGAAAAATTATTACCTCTTTCCAACATAATTAGAACACATTACCACCACAAAGAAACATAACATGTCTTTGTGCTGTCAGGGAGGAAAAATTGAGTGAAAAAACATGTTTTTACCTGATCTGTAACTGCGGTGTGAAAGAATGTCACTGCTGGTGTAACTACTTTTATCTTCCTTTTTGTCATACCAAAAAGGAACACGAGGACACAACAACCAAACGGTGACATTCATTCAAACAGCTTTTATCTACCGTTCACAGCCACCACAAACAGTTCTGCATATCTAGGAAAATCTTCATAGATAAAATGTCTAGTGTTCTCATGGAAACCATTTAAATGCTGAGTCTATTTCACCTTCTTTGGTGCAATTGTAAGTGAGAGTAGGCAAACTCGAGAGGCAACAACAAGACAACCCTCAAAAAAGGCAGCACAGACTGCTGCCTTCTCCTAGCTCGTTTTCCTCTGCTTTTTGTCACTGCAGGTCCAGCTCCTCCAGGATGGCACATCCGTACATGACATCGCACGGTGTGCTGCATTTCCCAACACAGTCTTAAGAGTGTGGAGAAGACACGAGGTGAACTGGACAGGACTGTAGAAGGGCAATAACCCAGCAGCAGGCCCATATCTGCTTTTTTTGTGCAAGGAGCAGCAGCAGGAGTGCTGCCAGAGCCTTACAAACTGACCTCCAGTGGACTACTCATGCATTTTTCTGAGCAGTGCAAAGAAAAAAAACAATAGAGAGAGATAGAGAGATAGAGATAGAGAGAGATCATGAAGGGTTTCATGCTAGGAACTGAACAGGAACTTACTCGAAACAGAAACATTCACAAACACTAAGAAAGAACTAGACTGTAAATACACTGAGGGCTGATTGTGAGCAGGGAACAGGAGAGGAACGAGACACAGGCCACAGTTGAAAACAATCAGCACAATAACCAAGTGGGATCTAAAACTAACACAAAGAAAAACAGAAGCCCAATTCCACATGCAGAGACAAAAGGTCTTAATAAACATGAAGACAGAGACAAGTGAACACTTGAGCACAGATGCATCAGCACAGGAATGGCAGGAATGAACAGACAGGGAACTAAACTAACATTTAGGGAACTAAACACAAGTAACAAACTCAAAGTAGGAACTTCTTAGAACTAATCCTAGAACAGAAACCAGAATCTACCATGCATTCAGCAAAAACACCAAAGCTTAAAATACTAGAATACACAATAGAAGCATGAACCATAACACAGGACACCTCACAAGAAATCAAATTCACTTTAGAATGATGACGAAATGAAAACAGGAACCCAACATTTCAAACGCCGGGATAATAAAACCCAAACTCAGCAATAACAACAACCCTGTGACTGTGACAACAGCACAGCAGAACGAGACATAATGATGAGTTTGAGGAAGGAGTGGAGGACGAAGAGCACCTAGGTATCAGTGCAGGTCTGCATGTATCACTTTGGGACCGTCTGTGATGTCGATATTACAGAGTGCTGTTAACGAGACATCAGACAGCTGCCCTACTTTCTATATTTTTGTCGTGTCGTGTGGCGTTATTGGCAGTTGTTGCATAACAGCTTGTGTTGCTTTGATGGAGAATATATACAAATGAAGGCACTGCAGGTGCTGCAAGAAGAAATGATAATAATTGTCAGACATTCTGTATGCTATGTTGTTGGTTTTATGTATTTGTGTTCGGTGTTTTGAGACACAGGGGCACCCACAGTCGACCAATTACTATGAAAACTCGGACAAACTTCTCTGCATGTCATAGCTAAGATTCAATGGTGTTGCTTTTTAGTTGTGATAAAACCAGATACAATTAAGCTACACAAAGCAGTAAATCTTTGACATGACTTTGTCAGGGAACGATGGGAACAGATGTGCAGTTGGAGTAAGATGCACCGGGCTTTCTGTGCATGCTTTCTGCTGTTCACTTGAACTCTGCACATTCACAAAACTGAGAAGCAGCTACAGAAGAAAAATAAACATCAAATCTCATCTTTGATGTGAAATTGGACATTATGGAATAGATTCATCATTCACAGCAGACAAGAAAAAAAAAAAAAGACCGAATAAGTTTTTCTGTTTATGCTGATTAGACACTAGAATCTAAAGAATGCCACGCTGATGTAGTGTGATGGATTATCAGACTGTGAACAGAGTGACAGGTTATTTCTTCAATACTGCCTCAAAAAAGGGCAGCGAATTTGGTAAGCAAATACAGATAGGTCAGTGATTTGTTGGACAAAGACACTATTTTTGTTGTTTTGCCCCTCTACACCACAACAACAGATTTTAAATCAAACAGTCAAGATGTGACTGAAATACAAACTTTATTCAACTTTAATTCCAAGGATTTTACAAAAAACCTGCAGTAACTGTTTAGCAATTACAGCCTTTTTGAAACATTGTTCCCCATTTTCGGAGACTCGGAACTAATTGGATAAACTATCCATCCATCCATCCATCCATCCATCCATCTTCTTCCACTTATCTGGGGCCGGGTCACGGGTGCAGCAACCTAAGCAGAGAAGCCCAGACCTCGCTCTCCCCAGCCACCTCCTCCAGCTTGTCCAGGGGAACACCGAGGCGTTCCCAGGCCAGCCGAGAGATAAAATCTCTCCAGCGTGTTCTGGGTCTGCCCAGGACCCAGTGGGCAGACCCAGGACACGCTGGAGACCCGATTGGATAAACTAATGTTATTTTAAATATAAGGACTGTTTTTAATACTTGCATGAAATTCCTTGCAGTCGGTGACTGCCTGAAGCCTAGAACCCATGGACATCACCAAATGCTGTTTCCTCTCTTGAGTTGCTTTGCTAGACCTTTACTGCAGCCACCTTCAGTTGTTTCTTGTTTGTGGATCTCTTTACATTCAGTCTTGTATTTAATAAATGAAAAGCTGCTCTGTTGGGTTGACATCAGGTTACTGCCTTGGCCACTGAATATCCCCTATCACACATCTGTGCTATATCTTTGAGAAACTCTTATGTTTCTTTAGCATTTTGCTTTGAGTCGTGATCCTTTTGCACTGTGTAGCCCTGTTAAATTAATTTTGGAGCATTTGTCTGAATCTGTGCAGCGAATATAGGCCTGCACACACTTCTATCAGCAGACACCTCATCTATGAACACCAATGACCCAGGTCCACTGGCAGCCATACATGCTGCCATCATAACATGTTTGACAGATGTCATATATGCTTCAGATCATGAGCTGTTCCTTCCCTTCTCCATACTTTTATCTGCCCATTTGGTTCATCTTGTTTCATCTGTCCAAAAGGTTTCCAGAAGCTTACAGGCCAGTGTTTTCTGGCAAAGTCTAATCTGCCCTTCCTGTTGCAGAGTGTAACCAGAGGTTTGAACCTTGTTTCAAATCCTCTGTATTTCCATTCATGAAAGCATCTGTTGATTGTAGAGCTAACCCACCTCTTTGGGAGTGACCTTGACTTGGCTCTATGTTTTTGTTTTTCTTAACCATGGAAATAATTCTGTCATCATGCACTTTAGTTGTCTTCTGACATCCTTCAGGCATGTTGGTGTTCCTGAGTAGGTCAGAATATTCATTCTTTTTTTAAGAATGGACAACACTGTTGATTTGGCCACACCTAATGTTTTCGCTATCTCTCCAGTAGGTTTATTTTGTTTTTATATGCAATTACAGCAAAAAGCTTTGAACACTTTGAATTTACCTCAGATGTTATTCCTGCTTCCTTTGTCATGAAATAACAAGGGAACAAGGCTCCTGTAGCCATTAAACTGCAGTCATTTGTCAGTCATTTATCCAATTAATTTTGAAAATGGGGAACTACTTATAAAAATGTTTGTAATTCCTAAATATTTAATGGAATGTTTTTGTGAAGCACTTGAATTAAAGCTGAAAGTCTGCACTTTAATCACATCTTGATTTAAAATCTACTATGATGTGTATAGAGGAGGCAAAACTACATGAAAACGTGTGTTTTCCCAACATATTATGGACCTAACTTTACATCTACTGTGTGTTTTTCTGTTGAATGCAGGATTTAAATCTGCAGTCGACTTTCCTTACAGCTTTCAGGTAGCATGTAGTTAACGTGGAAGGAATATGAAATGTAAAATCCCTTTAAGTCTTTCCAACGTGTGAAGAAAGGATCACCCAACGGCTGAAAAAAGGTGCCCCAAATCAAGTCCATTACAATTAAATGCCACATCATCTTCTTTTTACCTCATGGTTTAGTGGGATTGAGTTTTCAATTGATGACTGCTGGTAAGAGATTCAAATTCTAACCTCTGGTGCCAACATTTGACACTTTTTGTGCCTCAACGATTTAGCCCTGTCTCACTCCCCCTGCCTTTTTTGTGATCTTTTCTTTGCAAAAGATTTTTATTAGAGAGAAGCAACAAGGCATAACGCATCAGGAAGACATAAATGACAACAGACATCAAGCAAACACCCCCACAGCTGGTGGGCCTCAGTCTGGTTGCTTTGACCAAATGTTCCATGAGGAATTTCCCAGAAATCATATGCTCATCAGTACATGTTCTTGGCAGGCCTTTTCATCCTGATATTACCAAACTAAGCATCCCAAAAGGTCAGTAGCTATCCTCCCAGATAAAACTGTCTCTTCTTGCCAAGATTCTGAAAAAGTGCAACTCAAGGTGAGCGTCGCTTTGCGTGACAATTTTCTGAAAAATATACTGGAGTGCATGAAGAGCATTAGTAATGGATTAAATGTATTTTAAAGAACAGACACCTTAAAAACACAAGGCATCGCCGCACTGATGCTCTTGGAATGAAAAAAGTCAGCTAGCTCAAGCCCATCTTAAGAGATGGCTTTGAGCGAGAGTGTATTTGCGCCAGCATAACGTTTAAAAATATAAATATTATATTTAGACAGGCACTTTTTTTTCAATATAAGTGCTTTCTATCTAACACACATTCATGCTCAGATGGATGCACCTGAGCAACTTGGGGTTAGTATCTTGCCCAAGGGCATTTGGCACGCAGACAGGAGCAGCCAGGGATCAAATCACTAACCAATCAAATGATTAGTAGATGACCTGCTGTAGCTCCTGCGCTACAGCCTCCCTAATTCTAAGTCAACATAAGTACTACAACACCTGAGCAGGTATGCTGTTTTTACTGTGTAGTCTTAAAGATTAAAAAAGAAAAGCGCAGGAGTCAGTTGCTAAAGGATTACACACACCGCCAAATAAATTTAGTGGAACCAGGAGGCAAACATGCCCACTCCTTCATCATATTACTGTATATTTATAGTTCCTTGTAATGTTTTTTTAATGTGAATTTGCATATTTAGACTATCCACAATAAAATGTTATTTGAGTGTTTGTGCAATGCTCATTTCACAACATTTTCAGGAAGCAGCTGATGAGGAGAACATCACAAAAACCTGGATGGTCTGACTCTGGAAGAAAACAATCACATCAGATGAGCTTATTGATCTGTTTGGTTTTGTTTATGTCTCTTTGAGAGCTTTGCCCTTGAGTGTACCTAGCTGCCAAACACAGTCAACAAGAGTCCATTAATTTGCTGCTGAGAAGCTACTTACAGCTCCTTGCTAATGGCTGATTTTTCCACCACTCTGTCATGTCTTTCATCAGCGGTAGTGGGTGGAAGGAGTGTGTTTGTGAGGAGAGGTATTGGTGATAGGGTAGTGATGGCAGAGTGGGGGTTATTGTCCAGGCAGTAATTCTTGCTGCTGTAACTCGGGTCTGAGCTTCAGCCATATTGGCATAGCCATTATTCTCAATGCATGCATTAGAAAGAGCCAAAAGGGACTCAGTGAGAAACCTTTGATGGTTTCAGTCTTCTTGATGCACACAAACAGGACTCAGAACCAATGCCACAGCTGCAGAACAGCATTCAGGTTTTTGGAGAGGAGATTTCCAAATACAAAGATTCAGAATCGGGTTTGCTCATGCTGTGGCAGCTTGCAATGGAACGCGATAAATGACAGGTCATCAAGGTGATAAAGCATTGAGCTGGAAATGGGATTGTGCCTGTAAGGCAGCGGACCAGGCAGCACAAACGTGTACTGATATACATTAGTCCCTGAGCAGTCTGTACAAGAGAGATATGCTGCTGGGTACCCTTCTACCCCTGACAATGTAAATAGAGGCTATCCACTTACTGGGTGAATGCCGCTACCTCTCCTCAGCTGAAAGGCTTCAGGGGCTGTGTTGTATTAAAAGAAAAAAAGGAAAAACACCCACAAAGTGCTGACACAAGTGGATGGTTTTGAGTGTGGTAAGAGTTCTCTTTTCACTTACTGGTTCTGCTTGTTCCAGTGTCTAAACTCATGTAAGTCTGCAACTGATTTTCCTTTTTTAAGGTTCTTTGGGAATTCACTGGAGGCATTTATGGACATTCACCAAAACTAGAAGCAGCTGAAATGAGGATCTAATGGAGGCTGATTGGAAGGTTGCAGTGCGTATGATGAATTTAAAGTGTTAAAAGAAAAAATTGTGATGGAACAATATAAGCAAACATTATTAATTTGAAGGAAAAAGTAATATTGTGACTTAAAAGATAGAAGAAAAATCTTCAAAGGTTCGTGACTCCTTTTGAGGCTTTGAGTTTGGAAGCTGTAAAAAAAAATCCCATCACTACTTTGATGATATTTTAAAGGCCTCAGCATGCTTCAAACAAACTAGGCCATGCGTTATTTGACTGTATGTATGCATGAAGGCAAAAGTCTTTATATCTGTTGCGAAGGACTCCTCTCAGTGGTGGAGGGAAAAGCTCTTATTACAGCCTCCTCTGTCTGTGATGACAAGAACTCTGTGTCCTTCTAGCCTCGAGAAGATAAATAATACAAATGGGAATAATAGCACACTTCATGACAGCCTCTCCTTGAAAACATTCACTGTGATGTGCTTGAATGTACAAACAAAATGTGAAGTAACTGCGCGTGTTAAAGAGAAACCCTGCCAATCCAGCAGGTCGTATATGTCAGGTCACTATTATGCTGATGTCAAAAGTGGCTTCGGGAATAATGTGGCCTTTACATGCAAAATAATGGTATTCCACCATTGCACTGTTTCAGTTTTTAGTCTTTATTTTAATTTAGGTCCTCTGTTTCCACCTGGAAAAATATTTGGGAGAAAAAGAGTCAGAAAGGGGAAACTAACGACCTCGTTATCAAACTAGGAGACTTCTAGTTAGCTGCTATGCAACATGCAAATGGTCTTTATATTTATGGTCCAACCCAAGCACAATCTCTGCTGCAGCCAAAAATTGTCCAATTGCCACTTCAGGATGTCCAGCCCCCAAAACCTCCATGTTAAAATACAACATTTTGCAAGAGAAATGAACTGTCTGGTACAAAATGTTTAGCCAAAATGCTAAAACCATAGTTTTCAAAATGAAACTTAAGGGGATAAACAATAGACTTAGCCACTTAACTAACCATTCGTTTGTTCTTTGTGTTTGAAGCCATATTTGAGTCAGAGGGTGCAGTGCCAAGTTATCAGCTAAGGCTACCAAGCTGCATCAGTAAAGTGCATGGGTAGCATGCAAAAGGCACAGATACCTGCAAATTAGTGCTGAGCAAAAAATAAATGAAGTACTGGAATTTCAGTCACAAAAACTGGAGCACAGACCTCTTGAACAGCCGTATTCTACCTGATAATTGCATTAGAAATCCTCCAATATGTGCCAACTAAACACCATCCAGTTCCTGTGTCAACAAAGCTGTCTGTCAAAGCAATCTTGCCCTTAACTTTAAGCCCGAGAATGGTCTCATCTGTAAATTCACAGATTTACTTAAAAATAAAAATCACTGACTGTACAGTTGGTATGAATGGGGAAGCGTTGCATAGAGACTAAAACAATGCTTTGTACCAGTCCATAGGCAAGCTTTGTAATGCTGTAAAACTGAACATTTTACACTGACTTGATTTTGGAGCTGCAGTTTTAAGCACTCCTGCACCTGTTTTATTTTCAGCCTCTGGGCCTTCCACTTGGACTTTAGTTCTGATGCATTTGAGATAAGAACAATTGAGATTTTACAACAGTGAAAGCTTACATTAGACTTTCCCAACTGTCCTTGTAAATTTACAATATTTCACTGTTCATCTGATCTCCATTATTGTTGGTGGTGGAAACTGAGGCCTTGCCTCTTTTACCCTTACCCTTTAAAATAGTCTCAAGATTCAAACTGAACACCCTCTCTAATCCTTGAAGAATCATGTTCTGGCTATGATACTATAAAATCCTCCAAGGTGCAGAACCACAAAAGCCTCTGATCACTCAATTGAGGCCCACAATTAAAGCCTAATTGTGTTCAGAAACCCAGCGAACAGAGCTCACAGTAGGCAGGTTGAAATGAGGTTATTATGCAAAACACAGAAGACAAAAGGAGGCTATTTGCAGTTAATTAATGTGGTAATTTCTTAGTAACTGTCTAATAATTTATACAGCAGTATGGATAGAGCTGCTTTTCTTTTCTGCTTACTTTTACTGGAGGAATTGCCTTACTTGTAACCTTGCCTGACCCTATATTTCTACGGCCCTCACACTTTTCCCACAGAGTTATTGATTCCACGTCTTGCTCATTTACATGCACAGACACCATAATAAATAAATCCATCTCCCGTGAGTCCCTGCTGAAGCAAGTGCAGTCCTAAGGGGAAGGAGGCAACACATTCAGGCCCAATTTTCTTGTCTTTTGTTAAGGATTACCATCATATTGTCATGTACTTTACAGCCCCACCATCTTGCCAATTCATGAAGAGCAGGGGGACTCGGACACATTTGGGATACTCACTGTCAGAAAGAATACAATAATAGAATATATTCATCCGTGGTGGCTTAATTAACGGGTGCTGCTGCTGGAGTGGAACAAAGGTAGTTGATGGGCTATAAACACTCAAAAAAGGCACAAGTGCATTTCATGAGATAGAAACACCCAAGCTAATGTATAAAGAAAACCATTTTGCATTCTGGCCATCTTAGACGTCCAAAGTACAGAAATGCTGAGATATGCAATCAGTGTTTTCCTGCTGAAATTGCACCTCAGTTTCCAAGGTCTGCTCTTAAAGTAGGCCGTAGACTTTTTTTTTGCAACATGTTAGCATACATGTCAGCTGTCCACTTGGCTTTTGACACCCCACTGGTTTTGAAAGAAAGTCTCCGACATTTCATTTTTCAGTGATTGTAGTTATTCTCGTTGCTTCACTGTAGCATATCTCAGCATGAAGCTGGTTTCACGCTGAAATAATGGGCCAAGGAATAGCACTGTGCCTCATGTCAGCTGTCATCTTTAGAAATGGGAAGGGTGTGCACGGTTCCTTTTCAAATATTGGATCGGGCTGAAAATCACTAGTCGGTTCTTCAAGGCGGGGCGACCACAGAAAAGAAACAAGGGCTCTTAAATGTCACTGCCTCCCCTCATCTGTCCAGAAGTGCTCTATATTACTTTTCTGTGGCATTGTGCCTCCCTAAGAATGTGCCTGGATGTCAGCAATGAATAAAAGTGGAGTAAGGAAGTAGCCATTTGCAAAGGGCATAGCCTAATAATGAAATCCAGATGGCCTTTTTTCCCCTTTCCATATCTGCATTTTGAATCGATCATTTGTCATGCACAGTAGAATGAAGAAAAAATAACAGGCAGTCTCGTTTTAGTGCTGGACCACTCACACTTCCTGCTACATTTGCATCCTTAACTTGAAGTTCCTCAATGACCACATGATGCACATCTGCTGTGTGCACTGGACATCATTTGCTGTGTCAAAACAGAAATTCTTCAACTTACGTTTAATTTTGGGGCCGAGGCTGAAGTTGCAGAGATGTACAATGTGTTATGTACCAGGACACAATGGCAGCTTAAGTTAACAGTCCAGCCCAGCAAATGAATTCCCTCTGCACCACTGAGTTCCAAACAAACAAACAAGCAAACAAATGTGCTTCAGGTTTGGACGTTGTTGACTCATCCACTGAAAACTGTCATCTGGTCCTCGGATCATAAGCATGAGCAGCAGTGAGGCTCCTGGACCCAGGGCTGAAAAATGAAGCCAATATGGAAGTACCACACGATGCAGTTCTTTTAGTGGCCACTTGAGGCAGCAGCAGGTAGCACTGTGGTGCAGTAGTTAGCATGCTGCTTACAGCTGCTGACTGGGGCCTTTCTGTGTGTAGTTTGCATGTTCTGTCTGCTTATGTTAGCCCAGTGATCGATTGGTGACCTGTCCAGGATGTACCTCACCTCTTGCCCAACGACAGGTGGGACAGGCTCAAGAAAACAGAGAGATGGATTATTAAAAATGTGACTTTACAACAGTGGGATCACATCACATTATAATTAACACGATTTACCTATATCCTTCAGTTGCAAGAATTAGACAAGGTCTACTATACAGTGAGATTTTATTAACCATAACTATGTTTACTGCTATAATAATCTAACACCCCTAAGATTTGACCTACCGGTCAAAGCTTCTTCTGCTTCCAGTCCTCCTGTGTACGTGTGTGCGTGTGTGTGTGTGTGTGTGTGTGTGTGTGTGTCCATGTCAAAGCTTAAATCAT
>VVHJ01060157.1:0-23955 GCA_015107715.1 Tylochromis polylepis | reverse complement strand
GCGGGGACAGGGGGGGGGGGGGGGGGGGGTAAAAAAGCGATCTACGGCGGCCGCCTAAGGGTACTACTCAAATATCGGTCTGAAAACAAATTCGCGCTCCAGGGTTTACCAATTCCCCCAGTTCAAATGACGGCCAGATCAAATCCCGACGGCGGCTGACGATTTAAGCTCTCGGCTCGAAGGACCACTTGTTAGATCTAATATGAACTTAGCTGATTCAGACCACCCCCCTTGCTGTTGGAGATCGAGGCGAACACACACACACAAACTGTACAGTTTGATGACAATCGGACCGTTGCAACGGGAGACCCGCTGAGATGTCCAGCAGAGTCTGCCGCCCAAAGGCGCGCTCGTCTTTTATTAGCCAGTGTTCATAAATCACACAGTGGACATGAAATGGGTGGTCCTTTTAAACATATATGTTGTGTGTATGTGATGGTCTATGTGCAGAAATGCACCTCTCCAGACAAAGGAAAGTGCTGAGTCATACTTTCAAGCTATGGAAAGTTACTAGCTGCATCTACTGATAAGCATATACTTAATACAATTTATGACAATTAACAATCACTCTCACAAACGTATAATTGGAACGCCATAACCAAGTGGCTGTTATAGTATACAGGAACGTCTGTGCTGAGTATGGTCTGGAAGTCCCAAAGACAAAATGGGATACACCCCCTAGGCTGGTTGAGAATGACCAATCTAAGATCCTATGGGACTTGAAGATACAGATGGACTAATTGGTGATGGCTAACCAGTCGGCTATAGTAGTAGTAAACAAGAAGAGGAAGAAGGCCATGCTGTTAGATGTAGCAATACCAAGTGACAGCAATATCAGGAGGAAGGAACACAAGAAGATCTGGAGGGTGAAGGCAACAGTGCACCCTGTGGAAATCAAAGCACTTGGGGCAGTGACCCAAAACTGGGTGAGTGACTCTGATGTAGCTGTCAGAACACATTAGGACACACTAGCCTGGATTCATAACTCACATGAATTAGATTTAGTTTTAAAATCAGAATAATACATTGATGACACTTCTCTTGACTCAAATAGTCGCATTATCTTCGACTGTGATGATAAGCATTTTTCCATCCGTGATAGATGATTGATCAGTGTTTTTATTTCTAAGTACCTAGATAAATAGAATTATAAATAAATTAAATATAGCAAAATAAATCATCTATTTAAACAGTGGTTACTACAGTAAATTATTTAGTGCAAAGAAACTCATTCACAGCCTCACAGCTTTCTAACTGTGAGGCTGTGAATGAATTATAGTGTAAGAAAGATGATAGATCTTAGTCTGAGTTTATAATATATAATGTCCAGTGATCTCAGTCTTTGACTTTACATTGACAACTGATTAGTTATAATAGTCCCACTAAATCCAGGAGGTGCTGTAGGGGTTAGATACAATGTATACATGTCGATAAGAAGGTTGTTTCCTTGCACCTTCGGGTCCGGAAACATGTTCTGACTGATGTTTGCACTTATGCACCAAATGACAGTTCAGAGTACCCAGCACTGGGTGGGATACTCATGGATCCTTCATCTGGTGACGCCATTGTGCTACTGGAAGAATTCAGTGCGCACATTGACAACAACAGGGCAACCTGGAGGGGCGTGATTGGGAGGAATGACCTGCCCATGGAGTGGTGTTCTGCTACTGGACTCTTGTGCAAATAACAGTTTATCCAAAACTAACACCATGTTTTAACATAAGTATCGCCATAATTGCGCATGGCACCAGGTCACCCTAGGTAGCAGGTCGATGATTGTTTTTGTAATCGTATCATTGGCTGTATAGATATATGTTGTGGACATTGGGGTGAAGAGAGGAGCTGAGCTGTCAACTGATCACCACCTGGTGGGGAGTCAGATCAGGTAGTGGCCCAGGATGCTGGACAGACCTAGCACACGTAAAAGTATTGTGAAGATGCACTGGGAACACTTGGCAGAGGCCCCAGTCCGTGAGATCTTCAACAGAGACCTTCAAGAGAACTTCAACAGCATTCTGAGGGAGACTGGGGACATTAAGTCAGAATAGACTATGCTCTGCTCCTCCATTGCTGAGGCTGCTGCAAGGAGCAGTGCCTGCAAAGTGGTTGGTGCCTGTCGGGTGGTAATCCCAGAACCACATGTTGGACACGAGAGGTGAATGGAGCAATCAAGCTGAAGGAGGAGTCCTATTAGGCTTGGTTAGTCTGTGGGACTTCGGAAGCAGCCGGTGAGTACTGGCAGGCCAAGTGATGGTGTTGGAGAAGTTCGGTGATGCTATGGAAAGACTTCTGGTCTGCCTCGAAGTGTTCCTGGCAAACCGTCAGGTGATTAATGAGGGGAAACCAATGCTCTACACACTGTATAGTGGGGGTGCGGTTTTGCTCATATCAACTGATGACATAGTTGGGTGGTGGAAGCAATATTTCAAGGATTGCCTTAATGTCACTGACACATCTTCTGTAGAGGATGAAGGGGAAACTTGCCCATCACTAGGGGCAAGGTCACAGAGGCAGTAAAACAACTCCTTCATGGCTGGGCCCCTGGGATAGATGAGCCTCTTACTGTTAGTCACCTTTTGCAGTGAGACCAGCTCTGACCTGTTGAGTTATGAACTCCACGAGACCCCTGAAGGTGTGATGTGGCCTATAGGGATTTGTGATTTGGCTTCTTGTCAAACTTACTCAAATTCTTACACTTGCCCATTTTTCCTGCTTCCCTAACCCTAATGCATCAACTTTGAGGACAAAATGTTCACTTGCTCCCTAATATATAGGATATATATGCCATAATAAAGAGATAATTAGTGTTATTCACTTCAACGGTCAGCAACTGTATCGATGAAAAAAAAAGAATAGTGTCATTCAGCCTCTTCAGAAGAGAAACCCAGGATTTAATGAAGAAAAACTGACTCAGTATTCAAGTTGGCACTCTTTTTAGAACAGAAACCCACACCTTAAAATATTACAAATTCACCAAACTGAGTTTTCACTAAATTTGCTTTTTAAATCTAGCCCTGATATAAGTGATCTCAACTAACTGATCAGATTAATCATCTAAACCTGGTCTTTTCTGACAAAGACTGCCCTTATAATTAAAAGTACATTTTTAATATATGAAAGTATTGCTGGTGTTATTTGAAAACAGGTTTTTTTTTTTGTGATGACAGTCCTTTTTTATCACCAAGGACTAAAACCTTTAAAAGTAAAAGGACAAATTCTATGTTGGCATTCAGTGTGTTTCTTAACAACTCTTAACAACAAATATCCTATTTCCTTTTTCCGCCTCACTTCCATGTTTACTGACATTTTGAAGAAACAGCTTACAGGTGGATGCTAAACATAAAGATATTTCAAACAAGATGGCAAAGAGCATTTCCTTTTCAAGGAGTGGCTAAATGAAGCAGTAGAAAAATATTGCCATTTGTGGAAACTAGGCCAAAACTTATTGAGCCTCAGAACTTGAGCTGTGATAAAGTGTTTCCAAATGACTTGGTTTGTTTTTCTGTTTTTCTGTCTGTGAAATTAACTTGTGATGATAGTGTCATCCAATTACCCAAGAAGTTTACAAGCAGGGTATCCCGGCATATTTTTTTAATGAACTGAACTAATAATTAAGACCATTGGCTGTTTGGGTGCTCTGAGCTGGCCATAATGTCATTCTGGTATCCACAGAGAGACAGTGCCTCTGTAATTAATTTACTACAGCTTCAAAAGGAGTTGTGGATCGGTATGCTTCCTCAGCTCTTTAGCCCTCTGTGGGGCTATATCAGTGCAGTTTGTCTTTTCCAAGGAGTTAGTCATGGCTTTGAATATGCTTGTCCCTTTGGGGGACATAATTGTCCCCTCGAGCATCATGCCATACACAACTGGAAGCTGTCATTGAATAACACTGGTCCCTCTCCTCTTCCCTGCTGTACACTCTAACTTGTTTTTAGCTTATCTGCCTCTGGCAAAGATTGATGGTTTAAAAAAAAAACAGGGAGCTTTTAAGCTGGGGGCTGACACCTTGCATTAGCTTGGTGGAAGAATGGGCCATGATAACACTCTACAGTCGAGAACACTCTTGTTGGACTGTATGGTTAGACCTTATGTCTAGAATCAATAGAGACTAAAATCATGAACTGGTTAAACTGAGGGTTTAACATATGCAAAACAGGGGGAAAACTGTTTCTTTTCTTTACAATGTATTACACCCCAGTCTAGAGGTAAGCGAGCACAACATAAGAGATAGAAGCGTGTCTCCACTCTGGTCTTCAAAGCCAAAGGTGAGGTTTATTACACCAAAAACTGAAAGCATAAACTCCAGGGTGAACCAAAATAACAAACAAAGCCAGCTATATCCCATGGAAGTACTACCCAAACCCTATGTGAAACAAAACCAAACAAAAGAAAAGTGCTATCCCTAAATCCCTCGGTCAGAAAACAAGAGAAAACTATACAAAAATAAATATTCAGTTCACCCCTTCTGCTTCAGTAATAACAAATTTATTGAGCTTTTTACAAAACACCATATCCAAAACCAAGACAAAACCAGCAAAACACAGAGTTAGCCAAAGGTTTGGAGGCCAAGGACAGGATTTGGGAATGCTGCTACCATCAGTTGCTGCCAGAGGAATGATTTCTGGAAGGGTTTTTGAAATGGCCAATGGACCAATCAACAGCTGCCACATCGAAGCCAGCCCAAAATGGCTAACCCAGTCAGAAGAAAGAGGCCTGCAGAGACTTTCTGATCTTTAAAGGGAAAGAACCCTCACAGAAAAGTGGCTCATAACCATACTGGGCACTCTGCTTTATGATAAAATACAACAAGAGCCGTAACAAATTCACTACATCCAAATACATGTTAGAAGATGTTAGAAATTCAGGTCTTTGCTGGATTGTTAATTACTGAATATGTATGTTCTCATCTGGCAATAAAGCTGACACATTATTAGGATCTAGCAGCCAAATAAAGGCAACTGGCTCCAGTTAAAATAGTCAATTTCTCTCAGGCAGATAACTGAGTTAAGTGACCTGGAAACATCTGCATGGCAGCCATAACAGGAACTGGCTGAATTCTCTAAATACTAATGAAAGATGCTTCACTGATTCCGTCATTACCATCCTATGTGAAAGAAAAGGAGACAGTGCCAGTGCAAAAATCAAAACAAAGCACCATAAAAACAAATGGTGACACAGATTATGTAAATATTAAAAGTGTGTTTTTCTTTTCATGTGATAATCTGACAATGCTTTTAAACTGTTGCTGTGTTAAAATCTGGTCCTTATTTAGCCGGTGCCTTGTCTGGAGAACAAATGTTTAAAAACATGTTCTATAGGGCTAAATAAAGATTACAGGCTGTACTTTGAATGTATAAATGGTGCTTGAAAAGAAACCTACCTTTGTAATAAGGTCATGTTTTTATTTTATTTTATGTTTGTTTTTTTACCTGGTGGTCCATTTATGAAAGATACTCTTCACACAAGGTGAGAGCACACTGTTGTATCTTTTTCCTCTTCTGTAATTTTAAGGATTGAAAAACTTCACATTCGGATTCTTCTCTCAGTAAGACCTGTTGCCAGGTCCATTTTCAGTCCACTTGTTGTGTAATTTGGTGTACCTACCTTTTTACCCATTTTCTCTTCCTGACAAAAACCTTTCCACTGAAATCATTTCTGAGGAGTCTTCAGTGAACAGTAGATAGATGAGCTGAAGGGCTAGGTGCATCTCTCTGGATTTATTTTCTTAAGGACATGACTTTCAGATGCTGCTCATCTGCTTTAGACCCCCCCCCCCTTTTTTTTTTTTTAGACCAGCCATTTCCTTTGTCCTCCATTTTTCCAGTTTCTTCAAATCTTTTTTAAGGACACTTTGCAAACCTGCCGAGATTTGCAGGTTCACAGTGTGTGTCCTTTTGTTAAACAGCTGTCAGGGAAAAACCTTCTTGGCACAAAATTATGATTTTATGGCTGTCAAGCTATGTTATCTTTGGCATTTTTTATAGATTCCACTAGTTGTAAAGAAATAAAAAAATAAAAGTAAAAATATGAAGAATAAATATTAAAACAAAATTAGAACATGCTTTTAGTCTACATGGAAGTTTGATATGAGATCAGCAAGTATGTATATGAGAATCCTGCATTCAACAGGTGAGTTATTTTCCAGGTAAGCAGGGTTTTCAAGCAAGGTATGGAGTAAGCAGCTATGACAAGGAAAGGGAAACTGAGTGAGCTAAAGCAAATAATTAACAGTAAAGTAACAGAGGTGACCTAATGTTCACCATAATGATGACAACAATCTGGTAGAGAAATATTGAAATCTCCAGTCTTAATCCATACCAGAAGTGAGACAGCTGAAAACAAACACTCCAAGGAGAAACCTCCATCTGAGACCTAATGATGAGAATAAGTAAACCAAACAGAAAAACTGTTTTCAACCAGCTGTCCCATGAGAAAGCTGGAACATAACAAATTAGCTTCACAGCATAGGTTTGCAGTTTATGTTCTCCAACAATTCCTCAAGACCACTTTAAAATGACGTAAAAGTAGGTTTCCTTGGAAGCAAAACACAAAGAAATGAAAGGTGTTCAAGACTCTTGCACACTACTGTATAACAGAAAATAAGGTATTAAAAATATAATAGGGAACCATAATAAGGAACAGCATTAGATACATAAAATCAAAATGTCTGTAGCCCTTCCAGGAAACACAGGAGGTTATTTTTCCCACAAGCTTCTCAATGTAGAAGTGATGACATTGATATTCTTAGATCCTTCCCAGCAGGGGGAGAAAAAGTGTAAAATCTATCCCGAAGGTGAAGATACACAAGAAGCATGTACTCAGTGATATTTTTTTTTTTGTTTGTTTGGTTTTTTTTGTAGCCGGTAAGAAGAAAACTCATGAGGTGTCCAAAATAAAGAGTCCATTCTCTGAGGAGCATCAATGTATTCTGCAGAGGCAATGTGTTTTTTTGATTCTGATAGATGTACAAGGTTAAACCAGTTCTCACAGCTGAGAGGAAAACAAAAAGGGGTGACTAAAGAGCAGAAACGCTGACATCGACAATGTTGGTTAGACAAATTTTGAAGTACAGACCTGTGAAAATAGCAATTCAAGGAAAAACAGGGTTAGCATTTGTATGAGCAAAACTTGTGATTAATGATCCATAATACCCCACATAAGTGCCTAAATAGCAGAGCAGCAGTTCTTTATTTGAAATGGCAGAAAGTAGTAGCATGAATTAGAAATGCATCTGATCCTTCATATTATAAACTGGGCTTTGAGAACTCGGACCCTAGTAGAACTAATACCATAGTGTCTTTGTAAAATATAAATGCACAAAGACAAAAAGGACAAGATGCCATGGTGTCTATCGACAGGAGGTGGTAGAATCAAGCCAGAGTGTCCAAATGATGCTTACAGTAGAGTCTAAATGAAAGGATCAGTGTCATGACGGAGGGAACAGTTGGTCTGAAAGATCAAAAAAATACTCAGAGAATGTCAGCTAACACGTTGTTTGCTCTTGGAACGTGAGAAAAAAAAGTCAAACGAGATGTCTTAGGCATTTGTAAACTGACATTGTGGAAAAATGATTGAGTCTTCATCAGTCTTCTTCCTCAATGTTTAACAGCAAGTCAAGTTTTCTAGTTTAAATGTGTAATTCATTGCATTTTTTTAAAAATCATGAATGTGTTTTTCAAAAATATATGATTGTCACCCATCAAAAGCTGTTTTACATATAATCTTATGCAACCATCTGATGTATGAGTATCGGCACCTTGGATCATTTTTTTCTATCTACCCATCATGGATATAATTGAAGAACTTAATAAAAGTAATGATGCAATTATTTAATCAGTAACCATATTGCAGTTGCTTAATTTAGTAGAGAAACATATTATTACTGCATTACAGCAAAGTTTAGAATATATTACACCCAACACTGCCTATCAGTTCAGCAGTTTTTTAAAGGTGCACTTGTGTTTCATGTGGAAGGGATTCATGCAGGCTCTACTCACAAAGAACTCTCTTTTGGCATGGCATGCAAGTCTTCATCAGGAAACTAATTGTAGCTATTGAAGTGGTTCCAACTAGTGGTTCCACCAAAAAGGGGCTTTCCACTTGTGGTGTTCCACCAATGGCAAGTTTTCATCTATGAGAAGTGAATTATTGCACAAATGCAGCAAAGCCCAATATATTTGTTGACTTTGTTTCTACAAAGTAGCTGAAATTAAATTGTATTATTAATTGTAAATAGTAATTTGCCAAATTTGTTGATAGGTTAGAAGATCTTAAATATGCCATACTCACAGGTAATATTAATTATCCCATGACTAAACACTACCCGGAGTTCCATAATTATAATTCACCTACATTAAAAGCTTTTTACAAGGTTTGCTGGAGAATGTGAACCCCAACTGTAAACTCAAAGCAGGGCAGGGATCAAATGAGAGTGACTTTTCACTGAACGTGTAATTGTAATTAAACAGGCAGCAGTAAAAATAACAAAGTATTTGAGAAAACACAGAAAAGCTAGGGAAGCACTGGGAGCTTGAAGACAGAAGTACAGAAACCATGGAACAATAATTGTACAGAAACAAGATAACCTGACAAGGAACTGAGGTCATAAATACATAGGAGATGAGAACTTGGAAACTACACACAGCTAGACTAAATCTGATGATGAGATATGACAAAGTAACCAATAAACATGGCACACGAACACACTATTAACAAAATACTATGGGAAGTAACTAAAAAGGGGAACAAGGTGATGGAGACTTAACTATACACGGAGAACACAAGGAATGCAGCGTAACTGAAAAAAGCAAATACAAACATAACTGAAACATGTAGCTGAAAATACAATAAATTCACTAAAAAACAAAAAGAAGACAAAAATAAACTGAACCAAGGAATCCAAAAACCACAAAACTCTGGGTCAAAGACCCAGGACCATGAAACTTTTGGAACTGACAACAGTTTTTTAAATAAACTTAATAAATTTTAATACACTTTTTCCTTTAAAGGTGTATTCGTATCACCTGTGGTTGATGCTGCAGTATGTTCCTGTGATCTAGATCTAGAGCTTTTGATATAAATGATGATTACTAGCAGTTATTTCAAATTCAACCTTACATTTTATCATATGATTACAATTGGTGCATTTTATGTAAAAATCTGTCCTTAGAAAACATTACTGTTGTGGCAACGTGTAGAATTGATGAGTAAAGTAAAGAAGGAAATATAAACTAGGTCTTTCAGCTAGGAAGTACCTTAATGTCAGATGTAACTGGACACACTCCTGACACTCCCTTGTAAAATCGATTAACGAGGTCATCAATAATTTAAAAACATTGATTTGCAACAGCAGCTTTGATACCTGTTAAAGGACTGAGTTGCAGTTCTTTAAAAAAAATTTGATGATTTCTCTTTTGCACTGTCCATATTATACAGAATGAAAACATTATAGGAATAAAATGTTTGTGAAGAACAGTGCTTGCTTGCTACTGTATAGGATTTATCATGCAATGGCTTACGTCATGGCTTCATGGCTTACCCCATTTGATACAGGAAATTGTAAAAAATGGTCCATTTGTAACATCATCATTACAAGAAGCACTCCAGTTTTCATATGGTAATGGAGATTGTAGCCCAGCTAGAAAAAAGAGCAGTGGAAAGTAATTTTTGATATGTATGATGTATATAATTTAGTCATGTGTTTTTGGTTTAAATAAATATGTGCTCCTAGGGACCCTTGCTGTTGACCTTGATCACATGACTTTCCAGTGTGTTCACGTTCATATAACTCCATGTGTTCAGCAAACTGCTGGGAGTTGGATGCGACTCTGCCGCAATTGGTTGTTTTTCAGAATGTCACCCTGCTCAGCGGTGAGTAAGTTGAAAGTTGAAAAACCTAAGTGGTTAGAGGAAAAATGTCAGAAGAAGAACGGAAAGTCCGTTAGCCGCTAAGCTAACAGCTACAGTAGAGGAAAAGCCACTGTTAGCGGCATTAGCGTGTGTGTGCGCAAAATTGCTAGCGACTGGGACCGTTTTATATAAAAACTGTCCAAGTCAATTTTATATGTATTAAATGTTACTTTTACTAAGGTTTGGTATGTGTGTAAAAATTTATTTCAGTTGTAAGCACATTGTTGTATTTTCATTTATTTTCTTTGAATTCTTAATAATGTGAGAGTCCGGTGGGCTACTGAGTTGCCGAATGCAGCTAAAGTGTATCTAGGATTTATTTTTTGTGAACATTCTCAGCCCTTCAAAAGTTGATAGAATTATAGCTCACATAGAAGAATATGATACTGCAGTGATTTATTTTGTTGTACAACAGATTTAGTTGAATTAAGATAAAGGTTACTCTGATACTTATTGTTCATTCCGAATATTCTGAGTAAGTGTGGTTGTTTCACAACTGTATATGTGACTATATGCATCATATACCTGTTTATAGGTCAGGATTTTTTCATCTGGGAAAACGATGGCTCGACAGACCCAGTCTGAAGCAAGCTTCCATTGAAGAGTAGAGATTCCACAGTTCCAGTTAACCAGATGGCTTGTCAACCCAAGAGTGGATAAGATTGCTGAGACTTTATTGAAGCAAGAGCTTCGTTCCCATCTCATGGTGGGACAGATAACTGCAGGACTTCAAACTTTGGAGTGTGGTAGGACAAACAATTAAACAAACATAGATCGGGCCCCAACAATCCATCTGTTATCAGACATTCATTCATACATTTGACTCAGCGACAAACTGTATAATAATTTAGTTTGTTATTTTGATGGGGAATATCTTGTATTTAATTTTATTATATTAAGTACATTTATTGGCAGCTGCTGTGTGTCAAATACACAGTTTTGTTCATTGTTTCCTCTGGTGTGGTTCTTCATTATTGATGTTTAGCCTAGTGAAATTTTTGTTATTCTTATTAATCTTCACTGTTATTGTCACCATCTTACAAGATGGTGACAATAACAGTGAAGAGAAAGTCAGCCCAGACACTATATGATCAGTTTTAAGATTTCTTGTAGGCTTTAGATCACAAGTGGCACTAGGGCATTGAGGCTAAATTAAGCTGGGGAGCTTGTGGAGCAAGTATGTCTAAATAAAACAGAAAGCAATTTTCCAGTCATTTAAACTCTGTAGATAGCAAACATCATGTAAAAATAAACAACATGTTAAATGTTGGAAAAAACATTGTATAAGGTACTGGAGAGCGGGTCCTAGGGGCTGGATCATGGAGGGGAGAGTGGCAACGAGGAACGGAGGAACAAGGAAGGGTCTGCAAGAAGATGGAGAAGCTGTTATTGTTATGAGGTAAGGAGCAGGTAACAGAAAGGAGTTTGCTGGTGAGTTTGTTCTTCTTACTTGCAGGTCTGGGCTCGGAGGGCTCTGAGGAGGGGGGGTTCGTGGAAGTGTTCAGAGGTAGTTGAGCAGCCAGAGTATCGGGGTGCAGTGGCAGGCCGGAGGGCAGGCAAGCAGGCAGGGAAGGCAGCCAGAGATTCCCAGAGTGAAGAAAAGAAAGTTCACTCCAGGTGAGTCCAATTTATGGAAGCGACACCCTCTGTACACAGGAAGAACAAGGTTACACAAAGAAAAGTTAAATAACACAGTTACACAAGTGAGCTACCTAGTTACCACCAGAATGCACATAACGAACTGGCGAGGAATGGCAGACTGCTCCGGGTTTAAGAAGCCCTCCTGCTGATTGCACGTAGACGAGGCCCAGGTAAGAAGAAGGAGGCTCCACCCCAAAGGAGTGGACAGGAGACCGACAGCCACAGGTGGAAAAACCTTGAACACTCCCACGGACCATGACAGACCCAAAGCATACAACAAAAGCAACCCAAGAGTTTCTCAAGGCAAAGAAATGGGATATTCTTCAGTGGCCAAGTCTGTCATCCAGTCTCAACCCAGCAGATCATACTTTACAGTTACTGAAGATAAAACTGAATGTAGAAAGACTCACAAACAAGAGAGCGGCTGCAGTAAGGGCCTGGCAGAGCATCTCAAGGGAGCAAAAACAGCATTTGGTGATGTCCATGGGTTCAGCAACACCTTAAGTATTTAAAAAGACAAAATCTTATATTTTCAAATTTGGTGACAACATAAAATTACATTTTATGTTTGGATTGACAAATCTTGATTTCAAAACTTGGAACATAAAAGTATTGTAATGTTAACTATTTCCATAATGTGGATTTTGATTAGCTGTTTAAGACGCCTTCACAATAAACAAAAGTCTGTCAATCATCTTTTAAATGTCTCCACATATGAAAAGTGAAGTCACATCAGTGTCTCTTCTTACACAAATCTGTTTAATTGATTCACTATTCATCTCCCGCCTCAGTGATTAGGCCTATTAAAGCTCTTTTAATGGGACAATCTCATTCTAGTGATTGATATTTGGGGAGAGGAAAGTACAGCTCCTTAGGGGCTGGACTGCTAGAGTTTGCAAAAAGCTTGCAATTAAAAATTGTCTCAGCTAGATTTGGACAGAGCAGACAGGGTTCAAGGGAGGGCATTACTTTAGCCATTTATGAATTAGATTGTACTTTGGAAAGTATTTAGAACATTTGTTAAAGACTTTTTTGCTAGATTTCTATATATGAAAAAAGGTTTGCGAATCTTTTGGGATTACCAGGATTTCTGCATTCGTAAATCACAAAATGTTACACTCACAGATGGACACAATCAGATTAAAGAACAAAACAAAAACAAAAGCCTATTTGGTGGCTGAAGAGTAGAAAAGGTCATCTACTAACTGGAACGTTGGCGGTTTGATCCCTGGCTGCTCCAGTCTGCATGCCAAAGCATCCTTGGGCAGGATATTGAACCCTGAACTGCTCTAGATGAGTTCATTAGAGTATGAATGTTAGATGGAAGTCACTTAGATGTTTATAAAAGTGCTTGTAAGAATGTGTGTAATTTGATGTCTTGTATGAAGCACTTTGAATGCTCAAATGAGCTATAGAAGAACCAGTTAAACACAGTGCAGGTTTAAAAAAAAATAAGTAAACCTTTGTGGTAATTAATTTTTATTAAAGCTACTTTGGCGTGGGGTATCTCACTTAAGAAGATGAGACTGTAAGTGTGGGTTGTAGAGTTGCAAAGTTAGGTTACTTACAAAGGGTTTTCATATCGGTGCTTAGAGCTGGAAAAGGCTAAACAAACCATATCTAAAGATTTTGGGATTCACTATCCAAAGTAAGAAACATCCAAAAACATCACTATGGTATGTCTGAAGTTTGCAAAAGACCACCTGAATGTTCTGCAGCTGATCCACATTTGGCAAAAATGCACACCACCATATTTCGAGGAAAATAAAGATACAGCACACCAAAACCTTATCGCACCTGAGATACATGGTAGAAGAACATTATGCTTTGGGGCTGCTCTTCTATACCAGAGCTTGGAAGCCATACTGTAATAAATGAATTCAGATTCGCATCAAGGATTTTTTGCAGGATCATATCAGTGCAGCTGTCTATCACCTAAAACTTAGAAGATGTTAAATAATGCATCAAGAAAAGGAGTCAAAGTACACAAGTACATAAAGAGCTGAAATGGCCAAGTCCGAATTCTGACCTCATCCCTATTGAGGTGTTGTGGCATGAGGAGGCCTGCTGAATCAAAACCTGCCAGAAATGTTGATGAAGCAAAAAGTTTTTGTTTTTTTTTGTAGGGAGGAAAACCTGAAAACGTCCATATTGTTGTGCATGTCTAAAAAGCATTATTTTTATTTATTTAGTGGTAAAAATTTCATTCTCCCCAGTGTGTATTGGCTTGGGAAGTGCAGGCAGCATCAGTATGATCAGTACATTGAAATGCGGAAAATTGCCCCAGGCTATAAATTCAGTGAGACGTATTCTACCTCTTTTGCCTGTAGGTAAGGCCTCTGGCATCCTCAGTGGAACTACGTTCAAAGGTACAGTGTGTGTGTTCACATGTGTTCACGTGTTTGTGTTTATGCAGCTTCATGTTTACCGTTATCAAAGCCTTCGCTCATTTGCTGGGCGTATGCACATAGCACAACAATCTGCAGCTTTTCTTTTTTGGGTAAATATGCTACACCTTCGTCATGTATCACTAATGATGTCTGCTAGAGCACAAACAATTTGCACATCATGGACTGAAAGTCAAATCAAAGCACATATATTTTTAATGGTGGAGTTCAGAAATACCTGTAGTAGGAATGCCAAAAATAGGGGAAATTACTGATTTATATTTAACGGTTAGCAGTGAAGGGGTTTTTCTTCACGTACAGGAAATTCATTATTTACAAAACTACTGAATATTTATAAGTTTTGGGATCACCTCAAGTTATTGTAGTTTGTGCTGAAGGAACTGTTCCATGGCAGTCTATCCAGCAGTTAAATATAGTTGTATTTCAGCCTGTGAAGCACTGACCAACCGTGACTAAAATGTGTCCCCACTGTGTCGTATCTATTTCACCAGCAACATGGTAATATGACTCCTTGAACTCTTAGCACCTGAAGGGATGAAATGCACTTCAATTTAGTGAGTGTTTGAAGTGTTAACACAGAAAAGCACATAAGGGATAAGGTGTCACACTGCATTACAAAATCTGTCCATGCTGCCTTGTTAAAAGGTGGGGCTGAAGGAATTGAGTGTGATGCCAGATGGTGATATCGATGCAGCATTTTGTTATTTGCCAACTGCAATTCATATTAATAAAACGGAATGAGATGGTATTTAATCATCTTTCTGTTTGGTGTGAAATGTTACTGTGATGAGGAAGCATTGCACATGCAAGCATGTTTTTTATTTTCTTTAGATCTATCACAATTAAGGAGAACACAGCCTTAGCAGTGAGAGAGAGAGATGGCTGAGGAGGGGTGAGAGTGTCATGTCCTACTTGAGAAGGTGGATTAAGGAAGAGAATAAAGAGGTCTCCCGATGGATCCTCATGTCTATGTCACAACATGATGTGTCAATAAAAAACCTCTCCTTGAGTATTTACTCCAACATTGTGTGCACAGTTTTGTGTTTCTGCTCTAAAGATTTCATAATATTTTACCCTGCCCTCTTAAGATAGGCTAAAAGCTCTCCAAAGGATTAGATATCAATCGCTCCGCTGCTCGGTTCTTACTTCTGTACATTTCCAATATCTGTCTTCGTTTCGCTTTCTCCTGCTTCCTATCGATTTTTTTCCCCTCCACCAGCCCTCTCACTTTTGTGCCTCATCTCTCTGTAGCTCATTGAGCCTCCCCACGTCTTGCCCTCGGTTTGTTATGTAAGTGCCACTCTCCTCCTTTTATCTTCCTTGAGGCTCATTGTTTTCTATTGCCATGGCAATCTGCTTAAGCCATCATGGTGATGAGTTTCACATCTCCTAACAATTGATTCACTGCTCGCAAATGATGCAATTATACACGGATTGCTGACATATCATAGGATATTTTATCTCCATTGCTGTATTATCCATGTTCTGGACCGCTCCATGCTCTCTGCATAATTTTTAAATTTCATATTGCCATGAGCTCTGAGTTTAAGAGGATGCACTTACACAAGAGCTTTGATGTCAACTATTTGGCTGGATCTTTGCCTAAAAAACTTTGTTTATCCCTGCTGCTCTTACTTTCCACTTCATCCAACATCAATACCCGTCATAGAGCTGCGTCTAGTGTGAGGTTTAGGGTTTTGCTCTGAGCTAATCTCTCGTGGTGTTCAAAAGCTGAAGGCCCACTGACTCCAGCCTGCTGACTCTCTCCACTGTCTCCCAGCAGCTTGTTTCCATGGTTACCTCAGCTCAGTGGCAGGCCGATGCAGCAGCAGTCTAATGTATGATACAACCTCCTTCACTAAACACTGGTGCTTTTGTGTCACTGTCATAAGCTGCCACCCTGACGCCTTCTGCTCGCCCCCTCTAACTGTCACCAGTCTTTGTGGAACTGCCTCGGTAATCCAGGCCCTTTCAGGTGGACAGCAGGGCAAAAATGACTCACGTTATGCTCACTTTAAACTCTGCGAAAGAGGCTCACAGGTTACAGGTTACAGGTTACGGGGGTGGGTGGGGGGGTGGGGTGGCCATTGACACATGACTTAATCAAACACATGCCCTTGGCCAAATGCAAGTGCCTTTGAGTGTTTATGTTTGGTAGAAGTTTGTATAGATATGCCTCAAATTTATGCCAGCAGGAAGAAGATAATGACCTGGTGTCCTTGGAGGGATGAATTGAAAATCCGAAGGGAAAAGGAGAGAAGTAGCGGAGAAAGGGGGGAGATTATGCAGGAGATAGAGCGGCGAGGAGAGTGAGAGGTTAAAAAGTAAAAAACTGCTGAATGTCGGACACAAGAGGACGCAGAGTGTGGAGGATATCTAACACTTGCAGATACTTGTTTATGCAACAGAAGGGTAGACAGGGTTGAAGACTGTGTAAGACTGAGCAAACATGAATTTACCATAAGTAGGTCATCGGACACAGCACTGTACATTTTGTAGAACTTGTGGAATGGTGTGTACAGACGTATACTGTACTGTCTAATCTATATAAACAGTATCTGAAATTTATTCAGCAAAATCAGATTAATTGTATGCTACTTTGTGCTTTCTAATTTGGATAATGAGGCCACGAGTTATTTAAAGTCACTGGCAAGGATTGAGGGGGGGCAAAAAAGGGAATCTTGCAGAGGAAAAAAAACTCTCTGTCTCCCTCTTGCCTTAGGCTCGTTGTCATCCCTAACAGTTTCATGTAATATTAACATGTTAGAGCAGAGGAGCAGAGCCTATCATGACTGTAAAAATCACCGGCGGTTAGGACTACTTCCTAACATGGATAGGATGAGGGCACTCTGAAAATATCCATCTTTCTCACCCACTAGCCTACATGTCCAACCAGGTGGACCTCAGGCTTCCCAATTCTTCCCCCAGAGACACGTTTGATTAGGCCTGTGCTACAACTCTAACAACTACAATATTTCTGATTTGCTCGAGGCTCCACTGTGCGATATCATTTGGTAATATAATAAAAACTAGGGATCTTCCCAAATCTGAATGTTTTTTCAGTTTAATCAGATTTGTCTGCTCACTGAAAGATTCAGATGTAGTTTGTTTTTTCTTTGGGGGGTGGTTGTCTGATTTATGAAGGGGTTTATGATATGAAAAATTATGATAAAGATATGGATATATCTGAATAGTAAACTAGGCACTTCACACATAATTCTGTTCACACAAAGCTCTTTCTAGGCTTTTTCTTGATTTCATGTCAGCTTGAATGAATATTGAAATAAATGACATTTCTCACTATGCATCTTTTACATTCAAGTTTTCAAGGTTCTTCGAGAGTTCAGAATGGTGCTGTGTTTTTCCTTTAGTCTGGCTCATTATCTTCAGACCAACTCTGAGGCAATGAGAGGGCGTTAGAACTATTGTTCTCTCTGTCTATATTCTGCCTATATTCTCTAGCCTACATTAAACAAAAAAGACAAAGGGTAGCTTGAACTTTGAAACAATTAACTTTATATACAGGTATCAGAGGATTTATCAAAGAACTGTACCCATAGACACACTTCACACATTTCTTCTGTCAGGCCTTTTCACCTTAACTTTTTTGGTCCCTCTCCTCATCCCCAACTTGTTGCAGCAGATGGCCGCCCCTCCCTGAGCCTTGTTCTTCCTGTTTCTTCCTATTAAAAGACTCAGGGAGTTTTTCTTCACTGTGGCTAAGTGCTTGCTCATTGGGGGTCTTCTGATTGTTTGGGTTTTCTCTGTATTATTGTAGGGTCTTTGCCTTACAATAAAAAGTGCCTTGAGGTGAAAATTGAATTGGATTGAATTAACTTGTATAAATGTTGTCTGCAACAAAATGGGTAGATATTGCATACGTTGCCAGTTGGCATCTGTATGTGCACATCTATTCACATTTTTGGCTGAATGCTACAAGGAAATGTCCCACTGCTTCCAGTGGGCAATCTGCCACTGCCTGGGACTAAGTGCTGATGACACTGGTTTGGTGAATGCTTAAGTCGAAGAACCCATGTCAAGGTCTTTCACTGATGTGTCGAAACATCAACTTCAAGGAGGCAACCATAATAAGAACACCTAATGAGTCACAGAAAGACTTTCACCATCAACATGCTATCTGAGCGTATAACACAGCAAATAGACATATTGTTTTTCCGCGGGGTCGATTTAACGATCTGTGCAGTGATACTTCCACATCATGTTGTGTTTCTCATAGGTTAGTGCACATTACACAGGATGTTCATCATTTGACTCGGTGCTCTGTCAGTAAGCATGAAAAACATGTCATCCCTTACATCCCTTATCTATAAAAATATAACAACACACCTTTGTTCCTTTCCTAGCCTAGTTACCTTACAAAGTCACCTCCAATGTGATTTTATAAGAATGTGTCCATGCAATAAATGACAGTCTCTCTATTCTGGTAAAGGACAAAAAACATGAAGTGATTTAGAAAGAGCACATGTTCAAGGAAGTCTATAATAGGCAGAGGAAAAGTGAAACCTCTCAGCTGTGATTCAAATAAACCATTGTCTACTGAATGAACACTAGCATGAACCATGAAAAAAACTGACATGTCACAGATAAACTACAGGGAAATTATCTTGTCTCTGGGAATTCAGAAGTGGCTGGCTGGACCAAACCCAGAACATTTGCCTCCTCTCAGTGTTCAAGCAAAATCACACCAGCAGGACACTGAATGGATCAAAGCTAAAACAATTCCACCATTATCTCAGCTATTCAGCTCTACCAGGTGTGAACTGACCTCTAGGAAATTTCCTACTTAATTACACTGCATGCTGCCATTTATGAAGCATAATGACTTTATCTCCATTGGCTTGGTGCTGTTGAGAGATGAAGGCAAGCTCATATTGAACAAATCAGAGCGTTATACCATTCAGCGGTGTGACGGTTAAAGAAGTTACTGGTATTAGATTTTCTGAGCCGTTTAAAATGCAGCTGACAAATAACTCATTGCCCAGGTTTTGAAATGTCAAAGAACATAAAAATTGAATTGAAAAACATTTCAATCTCACCCTGCTCAGTCAAGTAAGACTTTCCATTTGCTTCCAGACCTTTTTCATGATTAAAGGTTTGTATTATTTACTCCATTAAACAATAATTACAGCAAAACCTCCGTATAGGTATTAGAGTAGAGAAGCAGTATCCCCATCAATATATTGAGTAAACTATGAAAATTAATAACATTTACTAAGTTTGAAAGCTATGTCTATCCCCTCTTTAGAACCGTTTCTCCATTTTGAGCCTTTTTCCACCTTTTATGTTCCTGATAAATCCTTCAACTCCAAAACTTCTAAACAGATTTTCCTCTCTTGGCATCTCCGGCACACCCCTAGCCTGGTTCCAATCATATCTCCTTGACCACTCCCAGTTTATTCAACTTAAATCATTCCACTTTCGCCTATTCCCAGTCACTTCTGGTGTACCCCAAGGTTCAGTCTTAGGCCCTCTTCTCTTCATAATATACATCCTCCCTCTTGGTACCATTTTCCGTAAATTTGATCTTTACTTTCACTGTTTTGCTGATGACACCCAGTTATATCTCTCCTGCAGGCCTGATTCCTCCCTCCCACCTTCTTCTCTTACAGAATGTTTATCAGAATTAAAATCCTGGTTCAGCTCCAATTTTCTTAAGCTCAATGAGGATAAAACTGAAATCCTTCTTATTGGTGCTAAATCCAACCTACTAAAGCCAAATCATTTCACTCTCACTATTGATAACACCACAGTTTTCCCTTCACTTCAGGTTAAGAGCCTTGGTGTCATCCTAGACAGCTCACTATCCTATAAATCTCACATCAATGATCTCACCCGTTCTGCCTATTTCCATCTACGCAGCATTAACCGTTTACATCCTTCTCTTTCCACCCAGCCTGCATCCATTCATGTTCATAGTCTCGTTACCTCCTGCATTGACTATTGTAATTGTCTCTTGTATGGTCTCCCCCCAAAATCCCTCCATAAACTTCAACTGGTTCAAAACTCCGCTGCCCCCACTATTACCAAAACCTCCTCCTACCAGCACATCACCCCTATCCTTCAGGAACTATGGAGTAATATGGAATAATATAATATCACTCTCATGGTTGCTTTCTGTATAGAGAGGCTAAGTTGAGCTAAACCTAACCTAACTTCTTGTTAAGTTCAAGAGGTAAGAAAACTTTATAACTCTATGTGTAACAAGACATGTCTATAAATACAGCCCTAAAACATAACCTTACACGAAATATTATATCTAGATTATAATGGCAATATAAATAACATAGATAATCTTCTAGCAGTGCAAAGTTCTGCTGAAAAACTTTGGATCCTGGCATGGCATTCTTCTGAAAGTCACTTTGAGACATATCAGCAACCAACCACATGACAATAGCTGTACACGCCAATGCCAGGACAATAATGCTACTGCACCACAAAACCACTCCGAAAATGACTGAGGAAGACAACAAAGAGTCTAAGATGTTGACCCAGAGCTCAACACACCCAGATCCAAATATTAGCAAGAATCTGAGTGGGTTTTTTTATGGAGGGCCAGGAGTAACAAAATGAATTAATTAAATAAGGCATTAAATAATTAATGAAATGTATCATTAATTAATTAAAATTGGAATTAATTAATTAAAGGAATATTTAAATAATTAATTAAATGCCCATTTATTTCATTTAAAACATTTAATAATTTATTTATTTCAAATTTTATTTATTTATTGTTAATTAATTATATATTTAATTAATTAATTATTGACATATTTAATTCTTTAATGATGTACTTATTGAATTCATTTTGGCACTTCTGACCCTGCGGCTGTGTTCTTGAATTAATTTTATCTGTCAGCCTCACCCATCAAATTCAGGGGACGGGGGTGCAGCCTGTCTAACATCTGACTGGTTACCTTGTAAAGTCAGTCAAGACAGGTCGATCGCAGACAATCCATTGCTATGGACTTGGGGCAGCCAGGTATCCCACAATGCATTTCAAAACACAAGCAGCATGGTGGTGCTCTAATCTGTAAGTAAAGTTTTTAAATACCCCATTTTGCTGCTACCAACTATACTTTTAATAATGTAAACAGCAGCCAGTCTGCAGCTGAGGGAATAAAAACTCAAACTGTCGGAGCAGGTTTGATCGTTTCCATTATAAATCAGCTGGAAGCGCCACGTTTTCACTCACTCTTTTATTTACAGCATGTGTTAAGTGTTTAAAATGGAGGAATGATGAGGGAATATGTTTTAAATGAACAGCATGTGTAAAGCCTGCTGTAGGCTACTAAAATCACTGTGCAAACAGTGTGTATTAATTTGGTGATTTATTAAATGTATAAAATGTTCTTCTGTTTGTTTCTAATCTGCTGCTGAGTCTCTTACACTGATGGAAATGCAGATAACACAGGACACGCTGGAACACCTGTTCAACCAATCACATTCATTCTACTTTGATCTGTGACAAACTGAAGCATTCATCTCTTTTACAACAGTGTTGCATTTATCTGGTATATTTTTATTTTCTTTATACTTCAGATTTTCACGTCTCTGGAATTGTTGGCACTAATACGGATGATTTTCTGTAAATGAATATTGATATGACCCGTGACTTAGATTTGTAGATGACCGTTAGATTAGTTTGATGCTGCTGACACTTTCATGTGCCCGCACTGGGAAACCCTGGGTTAACTTAGAGAGCTGATAACCGGCTTCATGTGACCGTTTATCCTGGTCCCAGTGTTAGGGTCAGTGAATCCAGATAACGGAAAGATATCCTGGATATGCTGACCTCGCTCCTTGGTATACAGGGCTCTGAGAGAGCAGCTGGACTGCCTGTTTAGCCTCATAATATTCACAATGAAAATATTAGTCGAAGTCTATATGTGTTTCATGGTGTCTAACAAGCCTGGTACAGTTAAACCTAACAGTTAGTACATGACGGAAACACCAATGTTATTTCTTTAAATCAAGATTATGCATGTATAAACAGGTCATGCTGATTATTGAAGAAAAAACACAAAGATCAGATGTTTATCAGATTTATTTGCTCTCTCTCCTCCTTAAACATGTTTTTAATGTTAGTTTTACTTCAGAATTGGTGACTGAAACAAGTATGACACATACAAACATCAGGAGATAAAGACCCAATAGATATAACCTCAGTAAATGAAGTCAGTGTTCAACCTCCGAGAGGTGACAGTCAGCGGGGGTTATGACAGTTGAACCCATGCTTTGTCGGCGGTATAACAGCTCGAGCGCTTGCGAGACAAGCAGGTCTATCATACGCTTTGCCGTGATGCTGGGCAGACATCTCCGAAATCATCAAAGCACTTTTGCAAATAGGCTCAATCCTGCAAACTGATCAGATATCTGAATATTAAACCACTACAATCTCCGCTAAAAAATTATTAAAACTATATTAGGTGACACACAAACAGGGTATTTCAAAGAATGGCAACCAGGCCAAAGCAATGGTTTTGACTCCATCAGTGTTAACCCCGCCCCCTGACTTTGATGGGTGAGGCTGACAGATAAAATTCATGAAGACAGCAGCAGGGCCAGGAGTGCCAAAATAAATTAAATCAATACATCATTAAATAATTAATTAAATGTGTCAATTATTAATTAAAATTGGAAATAAATAATTTATTAAATGTTTTCAATGAAATGAATAGGCATTTAATTAATTATTGAATATTTATTTAATCAATTAATTCCAATTTTAATTAATTAATGAAACATTTAATTAATTATTTAATGGCATATTTAATTCATTAATTTTTGTCACTCCTGGTCCTCCACAGTATGTCTAGGAAAGAGAAGATTTTTTTTTTATCCATACTGTTTAAACACAATCTTGGAGAATGAGATGTGCCAGAGGAATGGAGATGATACTGGTACCAATTTCTAAGAAAAAAGGTAATGTACAGAACTATAGTAACTACTGAGGGATAAATTTAATGAGCCATACCATGGGGATATGGGGAAGAGTTGATGAAGCCAGGTTAAGAGAGGTGATGATCAGTGAGCAGCAGCATGGCTTCATGCAGAGAAAGAGCACTGCAGATGCGATGTTTGCTTTAAGAGTGTTGATGGAGAAGTATAGAGAAAGTCCAAATGAGTTGCATTGTGTCTTTTTGGACCTCAAGAAAGAGTGGCATAGAATAACACTGATAACAATAACGATGACAGTAAAAAAAATTATGAGTTAAAAAAATCATTTTGAAAAACAGGGACAAAGTTATAAGTTATGACTGAATAACTTTTTGTAATCTTGTCTCTGTACACTATCACAGTGGATTTTAAATCAAACAATCAAGATTCAAGTTCAGAATTTTAGCTTTATTTCAAGGCTTTAACAAAAATATAGCATTAACTCTTTAGAAATTATAGCCATTTTTATACATAGCTCCGCATTTGCTCAAAAGTAATTAAGCAATTGACTGGCAATCTGTTCCATGATCAGATGAGGCATGTTTCCTCATTATTCCATGAACAATTAAGCAAATAAAACCTTGGGGACTGATTAAAAAAGTTGATCTTGTATTTGCTAGCTGTTACGTGGAACAGATATTTCATATTTTTGATGAGCTTGGAAGAAAAGCGTCTGGACTTCTCTAAGTTTCTTGAAAACGTTTCACCTCTCATCCGAGAAGCTTCTTCAGTTCTAAGAGGAAGTGGTGGAGAGTCCCAGATTTAAAGCCTTGTGGGAGTGTCTCCCAGGCGGGTCATGGACCCCCTGTTGATCCTCTACCTAATCACACGAGTCCAGGTGTGAAAACGGGTGTGGGTCTCAATCAGCCAAGGTTTCGGGTGAACCCATTGTGAGACCTATCCCCATTCTATCATGTGATTACCTGAGGTCAAAAGGCCCAGGATGTGAGTGGGCGTTAAGGCATCTGGGAAGGGATCTCAAAACTGGATTATAGATAGCAGACAGTTGGTGTCGTAAACCACCTCCTCTGTTCAAGGA
>VVHJ01060154.1:8769-40502 GCA_015107715.1 Tylochromis polylepis | reverse complement strand
CTTTAAGTATCTCGGGGTCTTGTTCACGAGTGACGGGAGAAGGGAGCGGGAGGTCGACAGACGGATTGGTGCTGCGGCTGCAGTGATGCAGACGCTGTACCGGTCTGTTGTGGTGAAGCGAGAGCTGAGTGTAAAAGCGAAGCTCTTGATTTACCGGTCGATCTACGTCCCCACCCTCACCTATGGTCACGAGCTGTGGGTAGTGACCGAAAGAACGAGATCGCGGATACAAGCGGCAGAAATGGGCTTCCTCCGAAGGGTGGCTGGCGTCTCCCTTAGAGATAGGGTGAGAAGTTCAGCCATCCGGGAGGGGCTCAGAGTAGAGCCGCTGCTCCTCCACATCGAAAGGAGCCAGTTGAGGTGGTTCGGGCATCTGACCAGGATGCCTCCTGGGTGAGGTGTTCCCACCAGGGGCAGACCCAGGACAAATTTTGGGTCCTTGAACAGTGAATATTATTCTAGCCTTGATTTCTCATCATTTTTAGTTCATGTGTAACAAAATCTGGAAGAAAGGGAGGAATATTTCTACCATTAAAAACACTTCATTAGAATTTTCCAAAGTAATATTTATTTGTATTTGTATAAGAAAGATGCCCATTCTTAATCCATATTGTTACTAAATTACCTTTTTTTTATAGCTATCAGCACTGTATTTAGGAAAATGTATATGTTAACAGCAGATTAAGGCCGTAAGACAGAAAATTCTAAATATGGCCGTTATGGTTTCCTCTCTTTCACTGTTATTAAAAACATAAGAAACCACTCATGGCTCTGTCAGTGGCACAGCTCGACACTCTGTCAAGTGATCTAAACTGTGGGGTTTATGAAATAACTGAAGTGGGAAATTACCTTGGTGCCTTCCTTAATCTTAATGTAAAAGCTGATGCAGATAAAAGATAACGCTAAGGAGAGGAGATAACTGTGCTCAAACCAGCACAAAATCCTTTCTCTCCACGCTCGCTTATCAGCACACTGTGGAGGATGACTGCTTCAGCCAGCGTGTGGAAGCAAAGCGTCTTGATTAACATATCTTAGCAGAGTCAAGGTCCCAAGCTGAGGTTGTGTTTTCTAGGTAAAGTGTATACATAATTCTGTTAGTTCATCTTTACCACACATAAACATGCAAGAAAGAAAAAAACCAAAAAAAACTCCCAAAGCTCCCCAGTGGGATCGAGCGGGCATGATGATAAAATCTGTTTGACTAGCAGCATTTCATCATTGCTTCTTTGTTCCTGCAGCTGTGCCAGCATTGCCATTGAGATGCTGTACTCTGTTACAGTAACTCCCACTCTTATTTCTATTTCATCAAAGCAAACACGAGCCCCGAGTTCCATTTCATGGGGTTAAGTCTGTGTGATTGGGATACAGAGCACTTAGTTTTTTTCACGTCCTTTCAATTAAAATACCAAATAAAACCACCTCTACTAATCCTCACCACATGGTGGCATTGAAAAGAAAACCATTTATTCATGCACTCACACACAGACACACACACGGTGGTAAATTAACTTTCCCTTCCAAGTGTAAATTGAGGCAGCAATTAATTTGTTGATGAAAAGCCATTCATCTTTAATTATTTCATGCTAGGTTGGATGCATCAACCTCCTCTTGTTAGATGCTGTCGAGCATTTGGATTTTAAAACCAACTTAAACTGAATTGATTTTGAATTGAACCCAAAAGCTCTAAACCTCACACGCACCCATATTGCCATGACACACACACACACACATACACACATCTGAGCAGTATGTACCTTTACTACAAGCGATGTCATGCTGCTAAATTGCCCCCTACAGGCCTACACCACCACAGCACTTTTAGTGAAAGAAAGAGTGAGGAAATATACCAAACCGGAGCCAAAGCCAATTCTGTTCAGTGGAATTATGAATATTAAACATTGTAGCAGTCTGAGATCTCCCCGTCGCCTCCCTCCCTCTTTTTATTTGCTAACTGAGCTGTATCATTCCTCATAGTTTATTCTCATGTCTAATTATTCCTCCAGAATGCAGTAAGAGTGGGAGGCTCTCCATTCGATTCTTTTGTTTAATTACATTTGAAGATGGGTCTAAAGAAGGGCTTTTGACTTTACAGCGCTTTCCAGTTTCCAGGCAGCACAAAGCACACGCTCGCTGGCTGAGTCAAGCACAGTCTGGTTCTTTTCTGTTTGTTTGCTGCTTTTCTGAATCCATCTTGTTGTGTCTTGAATAAAATCAGTATCTGCACAAAACCTCAGGTATCTGAAATTATGGCTTTTAGCAGTGTAGTCAGAGTAGTATGGGACTCAGAGCCAATTTGCATAACTTTTTTTCGGGGGGGTATAAAAAGTCTGTTTTCTTCTGACAGAAATTCACACTGTAATATAACAATTATATTAACCTGAATAGAAATCATTTGAAACTTTCCTTTTTATTTTTTTGTTAGTTTTTAATTAGTTGTTTTCTTTTTCAAAACGTTTAAAAAGTTTAATGATTGACATAAAGACTTGGATCACAGAGTAAGAGAAGAGAGAACGCTAACTAAAGGAAACGTGTACAGTGACCCCGAGAGTTCAAACACACTGCAACTTAAGAAAACACCAGAAAATAGAAAAAACAAAAAAAAACAAAAACACAGCAATAGCTTATTGAAAAAAGAAAAACCCTCTTAAAACACAACGGAAATATTTTTGGGGGGACAATCATGTGACAGAACAGCTGCAGAAGTGACAGCTATACAATAAGCGGCTAATAGCAAACAGGTATCTGCAGTATTATATGAATCATGTGATTAAAACAAACATCACCTGCACAGTTGTCTCCTTCACAACACCAATGAATCACTTCTGCAGCTGTTCCGTTATGTTAATGTCTCCCCAAAAACACTTACATCGTGTAGGGTTGATAACTGTCCCGTTTTAGCCGGGCCATCCCGTATAACGAGCAAAACTGGTTTGTCCCTTATTCTACCTCGAATGTCGCGTATATTGATCGTTACCTGCAATGCCACTTTCTGATCAACAGATGACACTCTTACAAATACCAAATCTGAATCAGACGAGTGCTCGTGTCCAGTCAGTGACGACCCGTCACGCACACCAGATGTGAGGAGTAGTGCGTGAGTCATAAAAATAAGGTGCCGTTTGGTCTGCGTAGCATAATAAACTGGGAAACTGAAGCCCCTATTTACAGTATTTTATTTGAATAATTTTTCTTTTCTTCTTATTTTTCAGAGGAAATGCCAATGTGATTTCTGTTATCATTTACTGTATTTTTCGTTATTGTTTTAGATGAGTCTTGATGCATGCTCAATCATCCAGGTAAGAAAAAGGGCTGATTCTGTTCATCTGGACGTAGCGTTTTCAATGGGAGAAACGTTTCGTCACTCATGATCAAGGAACTGTCCTCACAGCCCATTGTTCTCCAGTGGGCTGGTTTCAGTCATTATGCAAATCTGCTGTTAATAAGGTTGGAAACCTGCAGTCAGCTGAGACTGAAGAAGTCACTTGGATGAGTGATGAAACGTTTCTCCCACTGAAAACGCTACGTCCAGATGAACAGAATCAACCTTTTGTGTTTCAGATGAGGTATTGATTAAACTGAATACTGACATTTTACTGCATTTTTATAATAAAAATATGAACCTACAGCGCATATTTACACTTTGTCCAGCTGGCTGTGCATTGTGCTTCTGGCACTCTAGAGTGTCCCTTATTTGATAGTTAAAAAGTTGTCAACCCTAACCTCGTGTTTTGTGAGCGCTGGCTTTTTTCTGCTTCCACTGTGTTTTATTCAAATTCTGTCGTATTTTGTGTGACTTTTTAGCATTTTTATAATTGCTGTTGTTTTCTTAAGTTGCAGTGCAGCGCTTCTATAAGCTCCTGTTATAGTAGTGGTATTTGGACCTTTGTTTGATATGAACATGGAGGAAAATTAAGAAAAATAAACAAGAAGTAGAATAATTATGTGTTTTTATTTACAATATGTTCACTGACTGCAGCATATACACTGTTGCCCACTGGATGTTGACACTTCAAAGCAACTATGTTGATGAGTAATTTTTCTCATCAACATAGAAGGTAAGCACATTAAAATGGAAATGAGTTTTCCATCAGTAACACACAGTCTATATATGCATATGCACATGTGTATATTACCATTAATGCACCCTTTCCACTTACATCATGCATGAATTGGACCCTGAATTGGTTCCACATTTTACCCGCTGAGTGTAGCATACAAAGGCAAAAGAGCTGCATGTTAAAATTTTTAGAATATTTGTTTAATCGGCTCACTCAGCATGGCTTCCTGCTGGCTTGTTCCCTCAAAGAGCTGATATAAAATGCTCAGCTGGTAAAAACAACTTGTTCCCTCACTTGTTCGTCACCAACAACCACTCCCATTTGTACTGCTCAGCAGTGTTCTTTCTGCCTTTGCACGAACCTAACGTTATCACTTATTACAGATAGTCTGAACATTAAAAAAACGCAAAACTCAAATGAAACAACAGGAGGTAACCAGATCTTAGAAATCAAAATCTAGAAAATGTTTCGACTTTATTTGTCTTTAATTTATACTCCCACAAAGTTGACCCTGTGAGGTCTCCATCAATGACAGTTACCCTGACCTTTAGCCTTACTGCGGCTGAATGAATGTGTTTTTTAGCTTTTGAAAACAGAACAAAGTCATAATAAAAAATTACATTTTCTCATAATGTTAACTGGTTGCAAAGTGTTAGGAATACCTAGCTGGGGTACTTAGACCTCACAGTGTTAAATGTGCTCATGAAATGGTTCAGATGCCTCACATTACATCAGAAGATTATTAATTCAAAGGTGTTGTGAAGATTCCAGTGCAAATAAGTGTAAAGAACCTGTGCTTAAGACTAACATTATCACAGTCTGGAGAGTAAGCACACTGGAGTGTAAAAGGAGGGAGGACCCACAAAGGGTATGAATGCTAAGTTTTGGACAAAGGTGCAAAGACAAACTGGGCACAAGGAACAGGTGCCAACTAACTAGCAATGTAGAACAGGAAGTAACTTAGAGGATAACCACAGAGACAGCTATACTGAATAAAAGAAACATTGAGGAAACTAATCACACAGTAATGAACATGAACAGCAACTAGAACATAAATGCAACACGAACTAACAGACTTAAAATGCAAAAGTTCAAAACCTTAAGCAAAAAATCTAAGAACATAGACTCACTGAACATGACTGAGAACTCAAAACTCCAAATAACAGACATTAAAACATGACACACAAGCACACAGGGAGGTTAAATAACACCAAACTCAAGGAACCACAAATGAATGACCCTAATTAACATTTAAAGGAAACAAGGACAAAATTCAAATATGAATCAAAGCTGAGGCAAGAAAACCGCAGACCAAGACAAACATCCTGTTTGGAGGGGAAAAAGGCCAGTCACATGGCTGAAATGCTCCTCCAGGCTCATGTGTTCACTTGCTTTAACAGTCATTTTTAACGGGATATGTTGCGTCAGTGACACAACCCTCTAGTAGTTTTGACATCTGTTTGAAGACAGTAGCAACCCTCTCATATCGAGCATAATACGATAACAACTAACACAAACGATCTCAGGAGATTGGCTGCAATTTACCACTTTAGGAATCTGTAGTTTGCATCCTGAGAACGGATCTCTACCACATGCTGCGTAGCAAAAAGCAGCTGCTTGAAAACAGGATCTGATGCAACGGTTTCCTCATCGAGACATACAAACAGCTCAACATGAAACGCGCGCTCAGACAGAGTTGATATTTTGCTGAAATTCACTTTGAACATCACAGAAGTGTTCGTACCTCCATCCAGCCATGACACCACTCTCTGCGTCTATTTTTTTTTCCAAAACATGTTTGTAGAAGTTAAAAAAAAAACAAATAAAAGAAACTGTAAAGGTTATTCAAGCTAAATATCTAATCTGTGTTAATAATGTGCCTTTGGTTTTTAAAAAAAAGAAGCAAAAAACGCTGCATTAGATGCTGTTGGTCAAAGTATTTTATGCCACGTATAAGACATACTTAATCTGACAGAAAAGCAACAGAGTCTTGAGTTATTGTTGCAGTAATCCAAGAACCATAATGTTCATGAAGTATTGTAGTTATGTTATGACAAAAGCACTAACTAGTCTCTGAATAAAGTGACAATGCATTTATTTGTATGTTTTTTTTTAAGTATGCAAAGAGAAGACATTGTTGCACCTTGTGTAAATCTGACTTTTGTCAATCTAAAGTGGTTTCTACTCTAGCCAAGGTGTCTATCAGCATGCTTTCAATCTGTTTTAGATAAGCGCTTCCCTACTGAATTCCAACAAGCTGTTTGGCCTTGGACAGAATACTCAAACTGTGAGCACAGAGATGGCAGCTGAGATGTATGTTTACGCGCTTGTGTGTGTGTGTGAAGCAGGGTGAGTGAGTGGGTGTGAGCTGAGTTTTGATTAAGTTTGAAGTTTTCCATTTACTCAAAACTTGTGGGCAGATGCTTTTGCTTCCATTCAGTCGCGGTGATCCTTATAATCAAAAGAAACCAGAGACAAAGCCTCTGCTTGCAGCTGCTTGAACAGAGAGCCGGATTTGGCCGGAGCTAAACGCATACAAAAGAATGCTGTTTTCCCCAGAAGCACTGGAGAAGATAATTTGATGTAACGAGTCAGTAATAAGAAAGTAGATTTTGTTCTGAGTCAAGCTGTGGAGCGTCATGGCTTGGTTTTTTTTTTTTTTTTTTCTTCACATGCACCAGCCTTGAATGTGAGGAACGACTGTCAAGTATGACAAATAGGACTGTGGTTTTACTATGATGAAAATAGCACCTGTATTGACAAAATCAAATTCATCTTGCCAACTTGATTGTGTCTCTCCCCGCAAAAGAATGCACATTCTTCAAAGGCTTTTACACATTGATTTTGCTTTTGTGCATTTCTCTCAAACTTCTTTTATCTACACTGCAAAAGTTTGATCTTTTTTAACAAACCAAGACACACTTATTGTCTTTGTCAGCTCTTTTATATGATTACATGACCTACAGAAGTAATTGGGGAAAAAATCAGGGTTTGCATGGGGATTATTAGTGTATGATTAAACCTCCTGAAGCTACTTAACTCTTTTTGTTGAGACTTTTTTTTAATTTTGTTTTGTTTTGACAAAGATTTAAAATGAGTATGGACCAGTTTCCATGATGCATTTTGGTGACAATACACAGGAATATACAAATATAGTGGTAGTATCCATTAGAGTAATTACAGTGATTTACACATCAATGAACAGCCTCCACCTGGAAAGTAATAATGAACAAGAAGCACTCGAAGAAAACAAAACTCCATCAAAGGCAGCTTTTAATTCTAAGGGAACAGTAATGCATTTTTTTAATATATTCATTTTGTTTTCTTTGTTCCTTTTAAACTTACTTTTAAACATTTGTAGTGCAGTAAAAACAAGTGCAAAGTGGAGGGCTTTCCTATTTGTACTGTTGAAACCCATTTTAATATAATTCTTATTTAAGCAGGTATAGTACAGTGTAACATTCATTTCAGTGTTTAGTCAGTTAGTTAATTTAAATAATTAGTAATAAATATCAAGTGAAACAAGTTTGTTTTGTTTTCCAACAAAAATAATATGTATACGGGGATATTTTGCATGTTATCTATTTAAACTGTTAAATCCTGTTATGTTAAATCCATAACAAAGTCATAATAAAATAAATGTTGTCACCACAGAAATAATTTTAAAGATAGTTTTAAAGATATTTTAGGAACGTTTGAACATTTATTTAATTTATTTAGTGCAATGAATCAGTGAAAAAAATTACCTTGGATAATTCATAAAACACAGGGAACGCAAGTTGCAATCAAAAAGTTCCTTCGCTCCACCCAAAAGTGACTTGATCACTTGCACTTGTGCATCTGCAGTGCATGCAGGATCTCACCAATTGTGTAAAAACGGCCTGAGTTTCATTCTGGGGAAGAGGAAAAGGTTGGAGGGAGACATATCTAGGGTGGCTGACGAAAGGCAGTTGTGTTAGTGTGGCCAAAACACTTCCCTCCGCCACGTGTCAGTTCATTTAGGCTCATCATCCTACCTCAGTCACATCAGGATGTTGTCTAAACCTAGGGGGATGAGTTTGTGAGGCACAATTTAGTGAATAGGGAAGAAAATAATAAAACAAGATCCAGCCCACACTCCAGATCGAGCGTACTGCCTTCAAGCTAGGATGCTTTGATCCTTGACAGAAAACTCCCATCAGTTTGACACAATAGTTGATGTTTGCTTTCTGCACAGGCCTGAGATCCACAGTGAAGTTGCAAATGCGGAATGTTAAAAAAAATAGCAGACACGCTGCAGAACTGCACTGAAAATGGCAGCCAAATTTAAATAGGTGTATGAAGTAATAAATGGAGATTAGAAAAAACAATGACAGCGTAATGTATGTATTGTTTCTGAGTAAACTGAGATGACAATGCACATGAATGACAGCCACTAAGATTGCTGTCACGACACTGATTTGGTTAATATTAGATTCTGATATTTGTGAGGATTTCTTTTTAATATCAACAACAGAGGGATTTCATGAGGTTACTTCATACCGTCAGAATTGTGATGAGCGCTGAAGGTCCAAAGGGTCGAGTCATGCTTTAAATATCAAACTTCTCCATGTCTGCACATTGAACAAACTCAAGTTAGACCTTACTGAAATCAGCCAGCTTTCTCTGACCTCACTAATTCTGATGTTCACTTAGAGGACTGGCAAATTGCATTGTAATATATGTTTTTTATTCAATTTTTTTACTATGGCGCATATGGATTCTCAGCCAGATTCTGCCACTGTGAAGAGTGTTTCTGTTTTATGATGAATATTTATTCAAGTTTGAAAGTGAGATTAAATATATCTGTCACTTGGAATGGAAAAATGTATGTATCATACATGTAGGTGGCTCAGACACCAGCAGTGGTACTTTTCATTTGCACACCTTGACATTTTCTGTGTGCACGCGTGGTGTATTTTTGGTGTCTGTTAAAGCAGAGCAAACAGAGGTGGTTCAAATGAAGCAGAACAGAACGAGTTGCTGCTATTTGGTACAAAATGAGCGTTTGATTTTTTTAAAACTTATTTATTTATTTATTTTACTGACAGCAGGTGTTTCGAAACCAGCAAACATTAATCTGCTGCCATGATGACGATTTAATAAAAAAGGCAAACAAAATTTTGGGAGAAAATTCCTGTAGATTTTTTTCTTTTTTTAAATTTCAGTTGCTTGAAATGCTGTGTGGCCATTTGCAAAGCAGCTTCCACTGATCTATAATGTATAATGTAATGTATATGAATTATTCTTATAATACCTGCCGTATCATAGCTGTTATTACCTTTTATCAAATAATGTGCAAATGATGCCAAGCTGGTCTAAAGTAACCACATTCAGTACTTAATACATTGATGCAGGTCGTTGGAGTCATAGCAGCTGTACGTCACTGCCTCTTTTCCAGATTTTGTTTTACTGGAAGTAACATTTCACATTTTGGTCCTGATGAGGATCTGATTTCCCGGAGAAGCCTCTTTCCATTTGTTGAAAGTTCAATGAGTTAATGTGATTAGCAGAATTATTTCAGAGCAAATATTTCCACAAACTGAACGGCTAAGGGCTTTTTTCATCGGTCACTCAGTCCTTCCTCACACTTAACTGTAGCCAGGCCTTTTGCCTGTTGCACTGCTGCACCTACACAGACCAAAATAGCAGGTGTGCTTGGAGATGCCCACACAGCCTAAAAGCCTGCTGCTTTGCACTTGACAGGGTCCTGTGTGTTCATATTTGACTCGGTTATCACTGCTTCAAAAGAATGTGATTTTTTTTTTGAACTTCCACAAGTTTGGAGAAACCAATTACAGAGGGTTATAAAGTTCCTTAATTGCCCCCATGAGCTGTGGGACACAGCCTCCACTGCAGTGTTGAAAGTGTCAGTACCTTTGCTTTTGATTTGACTGTCAGCTTGTGTGTCACAGAGTTTTGATACTAAGAGGGCAGGAAAATTTGAAACACCAAGTTGTAAATACAGCCAGTGGCTTGAGAACATTCCACAAATGTGTTGCTGATACAGCGTGTACAGGCATGTGCATGTTTTTTTGTTTTTTAAATTTATATATTTTTTTAGGTTATTCGGTACATTAACCAGATGGTTTTTCCAAGCTGAAACTATTTTGCACCGTAAAATTCAGATGTTATACCTGTGGGAATATGAAAGGGCAGATTGAAGAGAGCTGCTTTGGTCGCAGTCTTGCACAGCAGTGGATGCCAGTGTGCTCTGCTGAGTACACTATAGACTCACTAGAATACATACAAGGCTGCTGCAGAGGCCTAGGCTTGATTCTGCCCTTGGCTATTTCCTGCATGTTGTTCTTCCAGAGGTGTTTTTTGGAACTGTTTAAAGCACTTTATTGATATATACACAATTTTTCCAGGTTGGAAACAAATCAGAGTTTTGTAGGTGGATTTAAAAACGTAGTCTTCCAACAGAAAAATTGCCAAAAAGATGACAGGATTAGATAACTTACAGAAAAAGGCACATCTGAAATTAAAATCTTCCTTCCTTTACCTTGAAGCTTCTCCAACATTCTGCATAACTACTCTTAATATCACTTACTGCTTGCTGATTGGGACAGAATGACTAACCCTAATAGGATACAACAACAGTCTAGATAATAAAGTGAAAATAAAATGGCTGAACTTTTTTCTATGTGATATTGTTGCTCATGTCTTTCTTGTGTATGCGGTGACTGTAGCTCAGGAGGTAGCGCAGGTTATCGACTAATTGGAAGTTCAGAGGTTTGACTCCTGGCTACTCCAGCTGCTAAAGTATTCTTTGGCAATACACTTAGCCGTAGAAAAGTCCTACACAAGAATCAGTAAATTAAAATTTAGCATGACAGGTGAGAAAAACGAGCTAATATCCTCCTCACGCTGGCTTACTGCACTCTACACTTTTCTTACCCTAACAGGACGTACAGTTGAGTTTGTGATCTGAAGGATAATCCTGTATGTGGATGATCTTCTTTGTGAACTTTGCCCTTGTTTGTCTTTTTGTTGCTCATGTTTAGTGACAGTTCAGTAGGAGGTTCTTATAAACTGTAAATACTGCTTGCTGTACCGTGGCAGGTGGTTAGACGCAAGACATTACTGCACTTTATTCTTATTCATAAGAGTAGTTATTTATTTACACTGTCATGCTTTCATACTGTCTGCACCCTGAATTAGATAAGCATCTTCCACTTATAGATGGATGGATGCATAAGCATGCATGCAGACATGGAAGCAAAAGGTCATGCAGTGCCACTTCAGAGATCAAGACTAAGTTGAAAACAAAGGTTGAAAGGTTCACCTCTTCAAACTCTGTACAGTCTTTCAATTCAGGCAAAATAAGGTAGCAACTCATACAGCCTTTTATCAATGGAGCATAGGACTTTACATTAGAAGTAGCTGCTTCTGACAAAACCCTCAGGAGTGTCGAGTAGGTGTGCAGTGGACTTTGAAGCTGTGGTTGCTGTCAACCCCTTCACCTAGAATTGGCCTGTGAGAAGCATGACACTCCTTTTTTGTAACGAAGCTGTCTAAAAAAACGTGACTGCCTGCTCTCAGCGCAGCCAAAGTTGTCACTGTTTATTACTCCAAAAGTTAACTTTTTCTAAAGAACACCTGCTTTTTTTTAGGGGAACGCAGCTGAGCTGAGTTTTCCCGTCTCTTTCTTATCAAATCAGCTGTGAATATTTCTCCCCCCACGTCTCAGTAAAAACAAAAGTTGAGAACAAACTGAACATCATCACAAAAGGTGGTTAAACGATCATGAAAGCACCAGAGGAAATGGAATGTTCTTTTGAAAATAAAGTCAACATTGTGCCTTCATCGATGCAGATTTCAGCCCGGCACGAGGCAGTACATCAAACTCTTAAATTATCTAATCGTCTGTCGGTGTAACATGGAGACCTACACCTTGTGCTCATCTACCACATCTCGCCTATTAAATAGTGTGATTAATTGCCTTCTCAAACCAATGTGCCAGCCTCTGAGTCAGATCAGGGCCACAGATTGGACGAACACTAGAAGAGGATAGATGAGAATGTTAATGAGCAGCCAGCCTTGCTATCTACCCACTGACGAGACAAATAAAAATGAGATGATGACAAATAAAAATTAAATACAGCAGCATGCAAGCAGAAATGTACGCATTAACTTGTGGTTTTGTAAATGCCTTGTTGGAAATATCATAACTGTTTGCTGCAGTAAGTTCATGCTGAGCTTTTTCCCCCCTAAATTAAAAGAATGTTTTGTGGGGGGGGTTTCCCTCTACTTGCCCCACATCCACAAATCTGTGACTTTTTCTTCTCCTTTGTCTTAATACTTATCTTGGCAGAGATAAGTATGACATCCACAATTGCATTTTTTTTCTTTTCATGAACACGCACCAGACTTCAGTCATGTTGTAATAGTTAAGCTCAAGCTCCTTTATTAACCTTCTTTCCCTGCGTTTGCATTGCCTGGTGTGTGATATTAAGCTGTGTGCACTGAGTTAGGGCCGGTGTGTAATGACCCCATCTAAAGGCTGTAGGTGACATAGTCTGCTGTGAGAGATGCCGGAAGTCAAAGGGCGGTGGATGTTGAGTAATTAAACAAAATTGTCAGGTATGTAAATGAATAGAGACATAAATATTTAATGAGTCTTCATTAAATAAGACTAATGAATGTTACTATAGACAGGATCTTTACAAGGCCATCACGTACATATAGGCTATTGATCTTCTCTACTGTAACGCTTGTGATTTTTAAAAATGAGGACCTCATATTCAAACTAATAAACAAACTAATGAACAATTTTAGTTGTTTAGTGATTTCACCCTAAAGCCTCTGAAAAGTGGTTTGTGGTAGGACTCTGGAATTTTAGCCGCTTTAATTTTTTCGACTGGGACTCTGGGAACCCATCAGCTGTTACCTGCTCAGATAGCCTCCTGGCACAGCGGCCAGTTTTTGAGGGCTTCCAGTGTCAGCATGCTACAATTTCTGATTAGACCACTTATTAGATCACTCTAAGCAGATTACAAACAGAAACCAAAATTCCAGTATGATTTCTTTTTCTCCATAAAATGACTTTTTAACATGGTTAATAGTTAACAAGATAAATCTGAGGCTTCAGTCTACACACCAAAGCTGATTCCAGTCCTACTGAGGACACACATAGGATCTTTCTTTTCGTTACTTAGTTTTTATGCATTTTTTACTTTTACATTTTTATGCATGAACCCAAAACCAACAAGACAAAGCAAAGATGAAAACCAGACTTTAAAGCAATGACCACAGTAATTCTACAGTAGAAACATGTACAGGTAGAAACAGAAGCTACAGTGCTGCAAATCATGCTGCTCATACAGTGCTGTGCTGCTCATCACTGCGTTTGTTACCTGCTGAAGTTCAGGGTTTAGCTGCTGGGCTGCGGTCTGCGTGTACTCAACTTTAACATCATTGTGGGCTCTTGGCTAGCTTTGCATTAGCATCCTGTCTGTACAGATGCTTGCATTTCGCCATCACGCTCTTGTGCGTCTGTGCAATAAAAATAAAAGCGGTGTCCGATGTCCACTCCTCAAATGCTGCAGCCTGCTCCCTATTTTCCTCCTCCCGGCACAGCAGCTGAAATCAGCTGATTGTAGTGCAACAAGTCAGACCATTAAATTCCCTTGTTAATCTCATTATGCTCACATTCTCAAATTCCCTCCACTGCTATTTCATTCACCCCATCAGTCTTTCCCTCCAACCTTCTTTACCCATCTCCACTTGCATACCCCCCTCATGCTGACCCTGTATAGCCTTAAGAATCTGTTTGTCTCTGGATCTCCCTCCGAGCTCATTTCTTTCCACATACAAGTCAGTGGTGTTTATTTCCTCAAAGGTTTTATTCTCCTCGTCTCACACTTTTATTCAACCTGCATCCTTCCTTCTCTTGTTCAGCCCCGTCAACTCCCTCCCTCTTGTTTCTTTATTTACATATCCCAGGTGTGTTGGCTCATTTGATAGATGTACTCATTTTTTCTGCTACTTCTCTACATGTCCCTTTTTTGTCTCTGTGTATCCTGTTGGGTGTTTAAAGAAAGCACCCACGCTGTAACTTACTTCCCCTCCTTCCACCCCCTAAAGTTTTTTTTTTTTTGTAACCTTTGCCTTGTCTTTGCCTTGTCCCCCATTCTGAATTTCTGTACTGTGCACGTTCTTACTTCCCTCCCCCTTTTTTCTCGGCCCTCCATATCCTGCAGTTCCCAAGGGGGTGCGTCTTGGGGCCCTGAGAGGCTACAAGAGATGATGAGATGCTACTAGCACTTCCTACTCACAGGGTGTGGAAAACACTAACCCACACTGCTGATTCACACTGAAGGCTTTAACGCCATATCCTCTCACTTCCCTTCCTTTCTTCATTGCATCAAAACCCCCACAGAACCTTTCAGAGTTGCTCTTACCTCTGAACACTCGCCATACTCCCACTCTTCCTGTCCACTGAGTGATTACATCTGTATGCCACTGCCAAGAAAGAGAGTGTGTGAGAAAGGTGGAGGATTACATCTTCTTTCACCTGTCTTTGGATGCAAGTTCAGAGCAGAGGAAAGACTAGACAGCTCAAAAAAATAAGGAGGAAACAAATGCACTGGTGTGGACAAATGAGAGGAGATAAAGCGAGGGTGATTGTGGTGAACAAGAAATGAGAGGACGGGTTGAAATGGAAAGAGTAAAAAAGAAGTAGAGGACAAGCAAGGAGCTGTAGCCCATGAAACAGAGAAAACGAGAGGAGACACAGAGGAGAAAATACAATAGAATGGAAGACATGAGTGGATGAACAGGAGGGAAGGAAAGACAAGAAGAGGAGACCAGGGGAAAGGGTAGGAAATTAAAAGGAAGGAAATCAAACAAAATCCAATCAATCGAAATAAAAGTCACAAAGGAGGTACAATAAGAAGACGAAATGGAACGAACATGCTGGGAAAATAAAATGAGGGGAGCAGAGTGAGGAAAGGGAAAGGAAACATGGGGAGAGGGGCTCTGAAACTATAAGTAGGCCAGTGGAAATTTTAGAGAAATTGATTAGCATTCAAACAGACACAGCGGGCTGCAGGGGGTGGGTGTGTGTGGTAGTGATGGTGGTGTGTGGAGAGGGCCATTGGTGTGGGGTGGGGGCAAGTGATGGGTGTGTGTGAATATTTATCAGAAAATGGCTTCCAATGGCTGGCAAATAGACGTGCCCGAAGGTTCTGGAAAGAACGCGCGTGAGAGAGAAACACGTGCAGCGAGGCCAGAGACACAGAGAGGAAAAGACAAGTGTTCGAGACAGAGGGCCAGGAGAGTGAGTGACACCGAGCGACGGGCAGAGCCGAGGGCAGCACTCTGCTTAACACTTCCACAGGCTTCCTCCACTGCTGCTTTCACACTGCTTGGTGAACAGATACGGGCTGCTACTGACTCAACTGCACAGCATGTCTCCTAGCTCTGTGGATGTGTTTATGTGTCCGTTTATTACTTTCACCTTGCCCAGGGATGTTTTGTTGTATTTTTCCTTAGCTCTATCCCCGGGGTGTGTCCTTGCATTAATTAACAGGATTCTGTGGCATGTGACTAGATGGCAACAACCAGAGCACTCATACCTGTCCCCAGTCTCTACTCTAGCTCTGACATTGTCTGCTTTTTGTATTTATGCATGATTATTTATATTGCACTCGCAAAGTATGTATTTAATTGGTCAGATGAAGAAAAGAAAGTAGTTCAAAACAAGCCATTCATCTTAACCAGGCCTGATATTGGTGGTAAATCTGACAGTCCATAGCTGCTGTTGCTTTACTTTTTTTTCTCCAACTCCAGGAAAATGCAGCATTATTTTTTTTTACCCCACATGTTATTATTTTTGCAATAAAGCTGCTTTATCTTGGGTTTTGATCCCTCGGAGTCTTGTTGTGCAGCTCCACTCCCCAGCACCTCCACGGCTCTACCAGCAGAGAAATGGCTCTAGTTTGTATTCTGCAAACTCTTTAAAAGGCATTCTGACAGTCATCACACAAAGATACACGCAATCAACAACTGTAGAATTTTTTAAAAGTACATTTAAAAAAACAAAAACCAAACTGCAAAGTTTTTCAGTAACAAAGAAATGAATTTATCCCCTAGGGGTACGTGTAATTTTAATAGCTTACTCACAAACCTCTGTCCTAGCATATTTCTTTGTTGCAATAACATTTGTGTCATAATGTCACAGTCTGCCATGTCTAAGATGTTATGCATAATATATTTGTGATGTCAAAGCATGACGAAAAAGGGAACTTGCAATTTATTTTAAGGAAGGGCAACAAATATTAATTTAAAGTTTGTGTACATAGTAATTATAAAACTTTTTTTCTTTCCTTCCTTTTGTTTGCTATGTTTTCGCTTTTAGATATATAATATGATTTTCAAACAAAAGCCAAAACTTTCTGTTTAGGAGCTAAAGTGACTCAGCAATTCTGTGTTTATGCATTTCTTTGTCTCAGTATTTGAGGTAGTGTGCGACCCAAAACTGGGTTTTTCTTTTATGAAAATTTCTAGTCATTTTCAGGCTACCACTTTCTTTAGTAGAGCTAGGACTTCCACAGCTGAAAGAACTTGGTTTCTCATTTCGCATCTTCTCTGCCTGGAATGTCACACCAATAACTGTTGCTTGTTTCAGGGAGGGTTCTGTTTATTTTATTTTTATTTTATTTTCATGCCAAATGTCCTTGGGCAAGATACTAACCCCATGTTGCTCTCTGATGCATCCATCAGAGTGTGAATGTTGGAGATAAAGTCTGAATTTCAGGTGGTTCTTATCTGTATATGATCCCCCAGTTCTGCAAGTTGCTCTTCCTCATTTTCGTGCCCCACCCTCCCTCCCCTTTTTAATTCTTTCATTTCTCTCACTTCTTCACTTCTATTTCGTACACGGGGGATCTGCCAGGCCCAGGAGCCACCGCCAGTCCCCTTTAAGGCCTTCCCCAAACCGCAGCTCAATTCATGTTTAAGCCATTCACCTTTATCTACTAAAACGCTGTCAAACCTAACATGAGGATGTGGGCCCAGCGAGTGAATAAGCACTTAGAAACAGCATAGACAAAAAAGGTGCTGGTGTGAGTGGGTGAATGTACAAGTTGTGTAAAGCGCTTTGAGTGCTCAGATAGAGTAGAAAAGCGCTATATAAGAACCAGTCCATTTACCATTTACCTACTCAGAGATGCCACTGTATCTTCAGACATTTGTCTTTCTTTGATGCTCTATTATTAGAGGCTGTTTTTCTTCTTGCTGTCTTGTCTTTTAGAAGTGAAATAATGTTCACATTCACAAGTGTGCTAAAAAAGGTCAGGGCTATTGCAAAAGTGGAACATTCACTTTTTGGACACAGCGATTTGCCACTCCACTGTTTTTTTTTTCTCCCCATAGGGAAGTGTCTTTAAATACTCTTTGCTTTCATGTCAGAAAAATGACCTTTAGACCTTAAGATGCCTGTTTTTTGCTGACTAGTATTCCAGTTAATTCTCACCTAGCCCAGAATAAGCTGTGGTAGATGCTGTAGTACTAAGAGGAGATGGATGCAGGGGATGCAGCTACTGCTGAAGCTGAGTACCGTTCTATTAACACTAAACTGGTGGCTAGCAGAGGTAAAGTAGAGACTTGACAAATAGATCCAAAAGAGTCTGCTGGGTAAAAGGAAAAAACAAACAAACCATCACCTCTGCTTGTGTCAGTTATAATAAGTTCAATGTATAAATTCTTCCTTTCACAAATCTCTGTGTCTTCTGTCTATTGTACTGTCCACTGTGATACTGTTGTTTAAGTAGCCAAGGTTACCATCTGCTACAAGCTCATTTCAGCATATTTAGTTTCTGCTTGGCAGTGGTTGTGCATGTGCAGCTCTCGTGGATGAAGTCCGATGTCTCTATGTTTCACTGTTTTGTATTCCAAAATTCAGTCTTGTTTCATATTCCACAGTTCTGGTGAAGCTTGTGTGTTCAGCACTGAGTTAAGCCACTGATTGAAATGCTGTGGTGGGACCTTCAGTTTGTTTCATTTCAGTTCTGTTCAATTTCATTTATATAGCGCCAAATCACAACAGTAACCTCAAGTCACATTATACTTTAAGATAAAGACTCTACAATAATACAAAGAAAACCCCAGCAATCAAATGACCCCCTATGAGCAAGCACTTGATGACAGTGGGAAGGAAAAACTCCCTTTTAACAGGAAGAAACCTCAGAATCACGTTCAGGGAGGGGCAGCCATCTAACCTGACTGGTTAGATGGCTGACAGGAAAAAACACACACACTATGACACCTTAAGAAAGCTGTGCACAAACCAATGCCAAACCTCAAAGAAATGAAGCAATGTAAAGAAGAGAGGGACAAAAGTTCTCCACAGTGATGTGAAAGACTGACTTAGTCATAAAAGTCATAAAAGTAATGCACTGTCACAAAATTATCAGTTAACAACATAACATAACCGAGTTCCCTATCCTAATGAGGACACACATATAATATTTCTTTTAGATTTCATGTATGAACACAAAGCTGAAACATAAAGCTAAAAACCAGCCCAAAGAGACTTCAAAGCAGTCGCCACGGTGACTCTACTGTAGAAACATGTACAGATGGAAATGGAGACTACAGTGCTGCAAGCCCAACTACTCCTCACTGCTTGTGTTACCTGTTAAAGATCATCTTTCCCTTAGCTGTCCTGTCTGTGCAGAAGCTTGGAAAGAGCCGAAGTTGTGTTGGCAGCATAATGTAATTGTTTCTGTCCCAGATGCAGTTTGCATTTCACCATCGCACTCTTGTCCTTTCATGCATTAAAAATAAAAGTAATGTCCTTATTCATTCCTCAAAGGCCGTGGACCGCTCTCCTATTTTCCTTCTCTTCTCACATGTACTGAAATCAGCTGATTGTAGTGGATAGCATGCAGGAAGAAAAAGAACACGTTCATTTGATGTTTCTGCCCAGCATGCAGATGGGCTGATGAACCTTTGTAATGCAAGTAGCGGCATAATTGTAACTGTAATGTAAGTACTGATTTTAGTACCATAATGTGTCACATTACTACATTACTGAAAAAAGTGATTACAGCAGTGTGTTACTTTGCAACACGCTACACCCAACACTGGTTACCACCATACCACCATCACCTTCTGTCCCCTTTAGTCCCACCCTTGCATTTTGCTTGTGCCCCATTGCTGAAGAATGTCTAGATGTACACAATATCACTTTGTTTTATTCATCCAAGGGCTGCTGACAGAGCGAGCAGTCTCTTTCTATATTCCTTTAAAATTCTAGCTGAAGTGTAGACAAGGTATCATAGAGTTCATTCTTTTAATCAAAATTCCAGCTCCTAATCCTCAGGCTGCTCCTGGCTTACTTAGCTTGTCAATCCTAAAAGCTCCTCAAAAGCTGAAATAAATGATCATGTCCCTGGCTTTTACTGCTTTGAGACTCTCTACTGCGGCAGTCTTTACAGTCCATCCTTACATGAACTGACAATATCATATATTTCATCCATTAAAACCGGCTTTTCACATTCTGCATTATCAGTCTAAATGGCTTTGTCCTTTCAAATCATTATCATTGAGAGGAGGAAACATTGGTTCCCTCATCATATGGAATTGGCTCTCTGATTAAATGAGCTTTCATCATCTCCTTCACACACCCCTCCCTCTTGTCTTTGTCGGTGTGTATCTGCAGTCAGATCATCTTCCTTATGAAGTCATCTGGCAATGATGTGAATCACATTAGATGAATGGATTGGCTGACTAATACCATAAACCCTGTTAATTGGATGCATATTGTCATGGCTAACTGTTATAGCATCATAAAGCATCTGAGCTGAAGAAGGTGGCACTTCTCTGAGGTTGCATAAGCAGCACTAACATGGGAGCAAATAGGCATGACAAATAAGACAGGGAGGATCCTGGAGACCTAATGGCGTGCTTTGTCTCACTCTGTCTGTGTGACCTCTTTCAATCTTTTGTTCTCACACATCAGGTCCCAATAATCATTTTTAATTCCAGACTTGAAAGCACTTCCTTCCTGCCACTGCTCCCTCCCTGCCTACCTAAGGGAATTTCATCAGCCTTTTCTGGTTAATTACCTCAAAGACACTGTCAGTCTTACCTAATTATAACTCAATTCTCAACAATGTGTCTCATAACGGCAGGCTCGGCATTGAACCGTTAAACTGCAGTTTACTTCCATGACCTCTGGAACCTCCCCCACATAATAAGAGCAGATGTCAAAAATTCACTTCTGTTCTGACCTTGTATGCCCGATTGAGTCTCTATTAACAAGGATAAATAAGCAAACTGAACCTTTTGGTCAGGCTCCTTCTCTGACACCAAAATAAAAGTACTTTATGCTCAATGGCGCCAATCATCACAAGTTCAACGTTTATGCCAGGCTTGCAGCATGGCTCTTGGGATATGAATGTTGGGCCATCTTTTCACCAGAGATAATTTTCATGTTCCCCTGGCTTTTCATCTAGTGCCGCTATCTGTGTCAGAAAGTAAGTCAGTTGTTCTCTTGCTCCTGATGACTTTACTGCAAGTGGTCTGTTTGTGTCAGTGGATGATTGGGACAACAAAAGCTTTAAATAGTGAGATTTTTTTTAAAAAAAAGTAATATGCATGGAGCCTATGAACCATGCAATGCAGTCATAGCATCTACCAGTAGCTATCTGCTTTCTTGCACAGATCTGAGATCTGAGATTCTACAAATGGGGAGTAAATGCAGTGCTATCATGCAAAATACCACATAATATGTGGCTTCAGATCCACTACTAGTAGTAGTACAAGGACAAAGAGATAGAGAAAGAGAGAGAGTGCTGAATAAAATCCTTCCATGAATAACAAACATAAAGCGGACAGGTGTCAGACAAACATCTGAATGTTCTTATTCTTTTTCACTTTGTAAGTGGTGCCCCAACTGATTTATAGTCTGGGCACCATTTGACAATACTCAGAGGCTGTGACCAAAGCTAGATCCTTGAGTGCAGTCATCAAATAGATTTCGCATCTATTTCGCAGATTATTTTTTAAAAAGCCATATGATGTGATACAGACTCCATACTCCACAGTTTCGTGATGAATAGATTTTTTTCTAGGTTTCTAGTTAGAAGAAGATAATGGTTGTCCCGTTGTTGATTTTTATAGCAGAGCGTCATTCTTCCATTCTGTGTAACTTATTTTTGCACATTTTCTAATGTATTGATATGTAGATCTTTAAAACAACATGTACACTGGAATTAATGTAACTAAACAGTTATTTTATAGTTTTATTTCTGACTGTACTGTGCCCTCTTGTAATGGACTCTTTGAAAGATTTGAGTCCATGTCATGTTTTTGTGACTGAACAACAAAATTTAATTTTCAGCTAAGTTTAACAGCACTACCTTCAGCAACTGAGGTCCAAAATTTAGAGACTGAGTGTATAATGAGGAAATAGAGATTTAGAGTTATGTAGAATTAGAGCCAGATGTGAAAGAATTAGTGTCAGAAACTAGGAGATATTACCTTCCTCCCTTCAGCCTGGTTCTGCTGCAGGTTTCTTCCCTTTAAAGCGGAGGTTTTTCTTCTTACCGTGTTTCTTCTTAGTGCTTGCTCATAGGAGGTCGTTTGAATGTTGGGGTTTTCTCTATATTATTATAGGGTCTTAATCTTAGAATATAAAGTGCCTTAAGGGAACTGTTGTTGTGGTGCCATATAACTAAAATTGAATTGAACTGAATTGCCTGCCAAATCAATTATGTTTTTTAACTTGATAGTATTCTGGTAGAAGATTTTCATGGTTGTGCACCAAAATGGTGAAAATTTCTTATAACAGGGTAGATATGAACCTAACTATAATTCCAACACTAAACAGGTTACTGGAATCCTGGTAGATGTTAAGAACCTAAGGAAAAGTTGCTTTTGGGTGCATTCACAGTGGCTTCAGCTTCAAATTCTTGGTAGATGCATTCATTTTACTGTGGTTTTGTCTGGTAACCAGGCGATATTTACAACTATCTGAGATCTGCAAAATACATGAAATTCACAATTAAACAACAAAACAGCTAACGGAGGACTGGTGCTCGTTGTTATGCTGGAAGGATAACAGATGCTTCTCAGTGAAGGGAGAATTCTGAGTGTGCATCAGTTTCTCAGCTCTTCTTATTCAGTACCACAGAGCAACAAAGAACAACATGCGTGATGAAATTTGAAGCAAACAATAGGCAGTACTGCAGAGCGCCCTGTTTGTTTGCTTTTCTATTAGTAATGATTAGCGAAATACTGGCATATTTTCAAATTTCGGAAGAGAGTGGAGAAAGCATGCAGAGCAACACCTTGCAAAACATAGACCATTTGGTTTATTTACACACGTACACACGTACACTCTGTTGGGGGGGATTAATTTGTTAGAAACAGCATGATTCTCAGAGGGAGACACAAACTAACACAAACAGACCTGATTAGCACATCATGATTAATGGTTGTGACAGCTAATTTTGAAACTCGCATAGAAACTGTGTGCGTGCGCGTGTGTGTTAAAATACTTGCTCACCCATACATTGATCAGTTGTTTGTTGTCGCTGAAGCTCGTTTCATGATATTCAGGATTACATTCCCACGCATGATCAACTTAATCAAATTTGTTATGGAACAGACTGAGGAGGGGAAGTTTTGGATTTGTGCATGTGCAGATGTGAAACACCCCTTATCCGAGAAGCTTTGAGATCCCTTCCCAGACGCCTTAACGCCCACTCACATCTTGGGTCATTTGATCTCAGTAAGTCACATGACAGGGTGGGGCAAGGTCTCACAATGGGTTCACCTGAAACTTTGGTTGATAGTGACCCACACCCACTTTCACACCTTGGCTTGTGTGATTAGTCAGAAGGTCAATAGTGGGTTCATGATCCTCTTAGAGACACTCCCAACAGGGATGATGAAAGAAGTCCAGATGCTTTTCTTTCCAAGGTCCTTAGATTACTGTGACCTGGATGGCTGAGAAACTTCACAGACATGTGAATGCATATATATATAATACTGAACACGATATAACTGTATAGGTCTGCATTCTGTGTGACGATACACAAATTTTAACACGTTCATGATTAAAAATAACACAATGGCACATATATATAGCCAGCTGGAATTATAAATGGCCCCACTCGGATTCTTCAGTGTAAAAGCAGGACTTTATTCTAACGTCTCTGTATTGTGTTGAATCAAGCTAACAAAAAAAAACACACAAAAAAACTCCACAAAGAAACGCTTGCTCATTACAATGTTTTTTGTGAACAAACACAATATAGAGGAGATAATCATATTGTAGAAAATGTTTCACTGAAGAATAATATACCATCTACCACTGTTGTCAGTATCAGGGCCGCTATTGTGGCTGAGAAATTATATCTGGAGCTTCTGGGTGGCTTCAGAGATTAGGCCACATTGTGTTGCAGTGACACCACTGATATGAGCAAGGCTTACATTTCATATTGGAGCCAGCATTATCTTTCATTTTTTGTGTCACTTACTGGGAAGAAACTAATGCAAACTGATCAAAACAAAATAAAAATTCTCATCTTATTGAATAAATAAATAAGAAGCTCTCCTGAATAGTTACTCGTGCTGTCTCAAGCCCTGCAGGGTACGCATTTTGAACTTCCACACCAACTGTGCAGTGGTCCCTGTAGGTATTAAATATTGATAATCGTGATGTGCATATGTGCATAGCAATACAGTATGCGTATCACCACCAGGGATGCTTTACAGTTTTGGAAGCTGGAGATAAGAATTTGGGCAAATAAACAGTGTAAGATCTTTTTATTCTTAATTCATTTACTTTCAACAAATCCCTTTTCTCAGCTGTAACCCTGTAGCTCTAGCCCAGTGTCGTTATTAAATAAAGAATCTTAGACAGTGCTTAATGGTCAACTTTATTCTGTCAGTACTGGTGATCAGGATCACCTACCAAATCTTTTATATGGACTCATGAAATAACTCTCAAGGCGAGTGCATCTACTGCCTTCTTTTTAATTCAGTATTGATGGAGAAATGCAAATGCGTGCAAAGCAAAAGGTGAACTGAGACCGTCCAAGAGAAGGGCTCGGGATAGTGAACAGAGCTACTTGTGAGGAAGTTCATCTCAACATAATATTACACTGGAGCATTTTCAATCAAAATCAACCATATCATAGTTCAAGCAGACCATGAAGTCTAGCCCAAATACAGTTCCTATAGTGCAAACAATTTCTGTGCAGCTGCAAACCACTTTGGAACCCACCAACTTCCCCAGATTGTCCATTCTCCCAAGTATCATGTCACCATTGACACCTGTTCTTTTCCGTGCTGGAGGTCTTCCTCGCACTGCCTCCAACTTTCTGAATCAAGGCTGCTTTTGTCATTCACAGCTCTCTGACTGCACACATTTTTAACGTTTAATTTAATACTTCAACTTTGAATTATCACCAACAGAGAAAAACATCAGGAAATCACAAGGCAGATGGGCCACAGGATGTGCTGTGCTGTGCTGGGCCTGACCTCGAGCTGATTGGTGGTGTAACACCGGTCTAAAAGCATTCAGTGTTACTGCTGAAGACACAAAAAAAATCCTCCATTCTTGGATTTGATGAGACCACTGTGGTAGCAGCAGTGTTTGTGGGCCATACAAATGCTGTATGAGCAAGCATCAGTGGCAGGCTGAATACTTTGCAGCATTGTGCTAGTTCTACCTCAGAGGCATCTCGACTAAAAGGAAGACAAACTGCTGTGTGGTATCATAGAGTCCAGTAAGCCATTTTTTTCTTCCACTGACCTGTAGCCACATCTCCACAGTTCAGTACATTTTTATAGTGGTGCTATTGTCCACTTCTGTGTCCAGGCTTATACAGAAACACTGTATTTGCTCCATACCTTTCTTTTACGTCCTTTGATGACTGACCATTTTGTAGTGGACTTTTTAAATCTCTTCTTCAAATGGGTAGAACTGCAGAGCACGCAGCGCTGTCATGTCTTTTGGTTTTGGAGGGTATTGTATGCTAAATAAGTGCTCACAAGTTGAGTCAGGTATGATGGAATTCAGCAGCTTCTGTAGGATACTCTCTCTCACTCCCTCTCTATGTGTGTGTGTGTGTGTGTGTGTGAGTGTGTGTGTGAGTCTGTCTTTCTTTAATGTTTCTTTGATGTTTCAATGAAAACGGGTCCCAGCCTTGAGCATCCTGGTCCCAGTGCTGCATTTCTGCATTCGTATGCACTTCCTCAGCATGATGACATTTTTTTTTCAAGAAAAGAAGAAGAAGAAGTAAGATTGCTTGCTTGTGAATTCCTTCATAGTTGCACATATTCCATTTTAAGATGTCTTTCAAGCAATCTTCTAATACTGGGTTTGTGTGACTCGACTTATCTACCGGATTTATATCATGCTGAAACTTGGGCAGGTCAGACATACGTTTCAACTCTTGTGGGATCTTTTGCAGTGTGCTTTTGGATCATTAACATGCTGGAACATTCCTCTACCTCAGAGCTTCTAGAAATTGGAATTTATTTTGTCAGCCAGTATTTTTGGTATATCCACATGCATTCATGGCGATATCAATAAATGTCATCTCTACAGCATCATTTGCACTCGTCCAGCCTCATGTCATTGCAGTCCTACCGCTTGCTTCACTTTTCTTCACAAAGATTATGCATTAACTATTACTCTTCTTAGCTATTACTCTCTGTTGAGTCTTTAGTGGTACTGTGGCTCAGTCTTTACCTCCTGATTACTGCTGGAGCTGTGTTGCAACTGTGTCTTATGTCAAAGTCACACAAACCTAGAGAATCAGTGACCTCCTGGTCCATTGGTTACAGGAGGGTCACTGACAAATCACCGTCTTCCATGTAAACTATGCATAGGGCCGACTGCTGTCACCTGCTATCATCCAAAGCAACTGCAAGGAGGTTTTTTTGGTAAAACCCTGTTTTTGACTATTTTAATGTAGTGAAAGCAATCACTTACCAGCTGGTCAGGGAATATGTGACCTGAGGTTTCCGAGGGAGTCGCTGACTGCCTATTGTGACCGAGGCTTTAGTCGGTCACTGATTTTGTTGCATCCTTTTTAATCTTTGTGAAGTCTCACAAACATATTTTTCAGTTCCTTTGGAAAATAGGCAAAGACCATAGGTCCAAAACTGAGAAAGTTCTGGTATTCAGAGGCCATTTAATAACTATGTGTACATTATTTTCAGTTTAGTCTTCTTAAAGTGTATTTGAAATGTCCATGTCCCAAATATTGTACTTGTCAGCTTAGCAATATTCTTTTTATTGAGGTGAAAAAATTCATTAGAGTAATTAGAATTCAAACAGGTCTACTCACTTCTGTACATCGAGAAATACAAGTTTTTGCTATCAGTGAAGTTCATAGTTACAGCAAACAATAGAAGCAAAAAAAATAAGTCTTGTCCAGTAACATGGAAACATGCAGACATAAACAATTTTATCTGGTTGGCTACTTCTTCTCTAATATGAACAACCAGTAAACAGAAAATGCCAAAATAAGCCAGATGAAAACAGCAGTGATTAAGTCAGCGAGCAGCTTGCCCCAGATTTGTGCAACACCCCATTTCGCTGTATCAGTGCAGTGGATGGGAAGAGTGTGAAGTTTCTGAGCCACAACCAGACACCACAGACAGACTGCCCGACTATAAAACGTATTTGATGTTAAACTACTGGTTACCCCATGGGTTTATACAGTAATAAAAAGATTTGCATAATGTCCAGCCCCTTTAGCCTTCATGTGTGGGGGATGAAATTTCACCTTGCCATTAAAATTAGTATCAGCTGCCAACAGAAAAGAATCCATTATGTCTTTACTACATTTTGCCTTCATTGGTTCATTAGTAGTTAATAGGTGGTCTACATTTTTAATGATTATTAGATTACGATTATTAGCATTTTATGCATCTGTTTTCTGGTAGATATCAGGCATCACACACACACACACACACACACACACACACACACACACACACACACACACACACACACACACACACATACTCACAAATGTGCAATTTACATGAAACAATTAGAACACGGTGAAAATTAGTATTCAGTAGGTTTTGATTCTGCTCCGTCCCATCCCATTCCAACACACACATTTACACATAAAGACACACACTGAGTCTTAGCCGACACAGAGATAGCAACCTGCTGAGAACACACATAATTTATTAGCAGGAATCTAATCACAGACTCAAATGAGTTCCAATGGAACTCATTAAGACGGCTGATGAAGATGGGCCAATAAGAGAGCATGTGGGGAAGGAGATAGATAGATAGATAGATAGATAGATAGATAGATAGATAGATAGATAGAACCATTTGAATGTCTTTTCTGTACTTTGTTCTGTAATCTAGCATGAGAGCTGACAGGAAAAAAAGGCTTCGCTTTGTCTTGAAACTTCCCGTTTTCTCTTTTTAATGTGCTGCCATAAGAAAATGTTATTTTGAGGAGAATTTGGTTTGATTTTCTTTCATTTGCAGCAGGTAATGGTCCAAGTGTGTGTGACCTGGAGACTCTGCAGGAAGTCTAATTTTCTTGAAGTCAATGCGGAGTGATGTCATAAAGTAAATACATATATTCAAATGGTGTGACTCTTGAGTTTGCAAGCATAAAAACATGTTTATTCATAATTATGAGCAAGCGGGAGAGTGATCAACATGCTTTCTGTCGCCGCGATGCAACATCTGCTCACACGGTGTCAGCTGCTTTGTGAAAAAGCAGACTGCAGAGCCCTCCTGGCAGTGTTATTTTCCAAGTCATCTAAGGATAAAATGATTTAGAAAAAACATTCATTCCATCTACTGTAAGCAATGAAGTTATTTCTTCGCAAACACCTACACCTGAAGGCAGCAGAGTGTTATTATGCTCGCACCAGCCCAGCAGGGAGTCCACCTCATATTGCAGTTTGCCCCCCCCACACACACACACACACACACACACACACACACACCCTTCCACCTTTCACCACCAGCAGTGTAAATTGAGGGACGCGGTAATCAGTGGTGTGACTCGGTTGGTAAGTGACGGCATCGATTGTCTGGGATTGAAGAGTCAGTCTTAATATTAGCTGGTTTCAGGAGTGGAGTAGTGTCAAGGTGGGGGACGCCAGAGAGACATGAGAGACTTTTGTAACGAAGATGGATGGACAAGACGGATGGAGGGAAAACTGCTCTCTACTCTCATTTGGAAACAACCCGTTTCAATCAAACAACACCATGGTTTAGACTTGTGATTTAACTGTTGAGTCCCTAGCTGAGGCTAGAATTAAAGTTTGAAAAGTGTTGTACCTTTACTATGGAACTGAGCTCAAAGGTTTTCAGGGTGTTGTGCCCTTGAGGGAGCTCAGCAGTTTTCCAGTTTGGGGATTATAAAGCAAAACGAATCTAATGCAATGGCTAATTTCAGATACAAAGTAAGATAAAGTACATGACTTCCTAGATCTTAGTATGTTAAGGTAAGGTGAACATACTTACAGAAGAGAAGAAAGGTTCTGAGAAGCCAGCTAAATGGTAGGACTAAGATCCAAGCCATCAATACATAGGTCCTACCGGTTATATAATACCCAGCGGAAATAATAAGCTGACCACAGGAGGAGTTGGATGTCACTGATGTCAAGACACAAAAACTCCTCACAATGCACGATGGTCTTCGCCCAAAGTCCAGCACCCTGAAGCTCTATGAGCAACGGAAGGAGGTTGGGCTACGATTAATGAGTGTCAGAGTCCCACAGTGCAGGATGAAACACAGAGCATCCATGAATACATCAGGAAAATGCCCCACTGAGATGAGATGCTCAAAAAATGCCTCAGGCAGCTGAAGACAGATGGCAATGAGGAATAGGAGGAGGAACTGTCATGAACAACCAAACCCCTGCATGGGATGTAGCATTGACAGAAAGAGCTGACATCAAGAAATTCCAACAGTTGCGAGAAAATTCCAGCCTAAAGGACACAGAGGTTCTGATCATGGGAGCATAACAGGCCCTAAGGACCAGATTCATAGAGGCAGCATTCTACCACAGCCAACATGACCCAAGCTGCAAACTGTATAGAGACAATCCAACAGGATGTACTCCGTGACAGCGTGTACTAAAAGGAACAACCAAATGGATGGAATAGTGTAGAGGAACATCTGTCCCACATATGGACTAGAAGCCAACAAGTCCCGATGGGAGACACCACCAAAGGTGGTTGAGAACAACAGGGCTAAGGTCCTGTGGGACTTGGAGTTCCAGACAGAGAACCAGATGCTGACCAATCAACCAGACTTAGTGCTGGTTTACAAAGAGCAGAAGACTGCAGTTGTGATCGATGTGGCAAACCCAGCAGACAGCAACATCAGAAAGAAGGAACATTAAAAAATATAGAAGTACCAAAGATGGAAGGAACAACTGAATCCAGATGTGGAAGAGAAGATGTCCAAAGTGTACCCAGAGGTCCAGGTGGTAATTAGAAGTTGTAACCTCCAAACTGGAAGAGCAGTTCCATCAGATTCCAGACACAACATCAGTGATCTCTGTGCAGAAGAATGCAGTCCTAAGAACAGCTAACATACCGAACCCTCAAACTCCCAAGTCTCTGATAGAAGACTTGAAGATTTGAGCTTAAAGATTTCACACATACCACCCCCCAGGCAGTGAGAGGGAGATTTTTGAGAGAGAAAGACAGAGACAGAGAGAGAGAAATCTTTGTAAGATATTACATGTGCAGAGCTCTTCATTTATTCATTTATACTATTTTACCAATTAACTAACTATACCAAATATGTATGTGTAAACTGAGTGTTTTTGTGGACTTTCAGACACATAGTGTCTTTCACATTAAAAACAAAAAATTTTTACCTCTTAAAAACACTAATTATGATGTTGTAAATCCACCTGCAGACTTGTTTGTGTCTCTATGTTCACGGGTGTCTCAGGAGTGCTGCCTGCCAAGCTGCATTCAGTCATTTCACACTCCACAAGTCTCCTGGGGGTACACTGGGGAAACAAACACACACAGTAACATTCATACAAATGAAAACCTGAGATTTTATTATAGGCGCTGTCACAAACTGGGACTTGCAAGTAAGTCAACTACACACAGATAATTATCATGTTGTTTCTTTGTGTATTCTGTATTCAGAAAGAAATGCCCACCCAGCATTCAGCACTAACAAATACAAATAGATCTTATTCCATTTCCTCTCTTCTTGGCTAAAAACTTGAAATTATATTGTGGATTGATAATAGCAGCTTGCCCTTAGCTACATGTTGATGCAGTATTACATTTTTTGACAATATAATGATATTTTTTGAATTAGACAAGAAGAAGAAATCCCCCAAACATTTTTTTCTGCTCCTAAAACTTTGTGAAAGCAGTACATAACTAAGAGCAAAACCAACATTCACCAAAAGTCAAGCAAAAAGTACATGACTTGTTTGAGAGGGGCCATCTCCAAGTTAAGATCTAAAACAAAAATTCGACCTCAAAATAGCTACCTGTCGTGCACAGCAGGCATGCTTTAATCTAAGTTGGCTAATTTGTTTTTTTTCTTCTAGCAAGGTGAAAAGGGTTCAGGTGCTGCTGAGAAGCCTTTCATGCCTGAGTGCTGAAATTAGAAGAGATCCATTTTATTTATAGAGACCCGTTTAGTGTAAATGTTAGATGTGCGCGGTTTGATTGGGTTTAATGAGAATGCAGACATTTGGTCTAGAGGAGGTTTTGGTGGGGTAGGAGGGATGGAGTCTGCTACCTCAGGTTATATAGTGAAGTGTAATGTGGGATAGCAGGTTTGAGGTATTTCTGCCAATGTTGTGCACTGCAGAAATATCTCTGCCCATTACTGTGGTTGTGAGGCACATTCAGTTTTAGTTATAGTACAAGTGTGTCTTTTATTTGTCTGTGTGTTTTTCAAGGTGGGGTAAAAGTTCATCCAGTTTGTTTGAAGAACCAGTGATCACTCTGGCAGCAGATATTAGCAGTATTAGATTAACAGAAGCATTCCTCGTTAAAGAAGACAGAGCCAACCAGGTGACTTTATCCAAATCAATTCACTATTCTTTTAAGCGCTAGGTACTGTAGCTGATAATAGAGCGCAGTACATACATCTTAATCGTACATAATTGATTAAGATTTTTATCTCTTTCATGTTTTTCATGTATAAATTATTTGGCTTTGAAAGTATCCACAAAAGTTTTTCTGTTTTATTTTCTTGATTATCACACATGTTGCATTGTACAGCTAAGTTACTTGTTAAACTGAAAATTTCTGTAACCCCCAAAGGCCATTTGCAGAAGTACTACCCAGTAAGTCAAATCTGATTTGGTGGTCAGTCGTGGCTTACAGTAGATGTTGGTACAGTAAGTTACCTACCTACGCCAGGGTTGGCAATTTGATTCCCGTTAAATTGGCAGGCAAGATTGAATTACAGTTAAAATTCATAACAACATTAACCTCGAAGTGCTTTGTACTGCAACATAAAGATCCTATAATGTTAGAGAGAAAATCCCAACAGTCACTTAATGACTTGCCCTGTCAGGATAGCATGACACCAAAAGATCTTTCAAGGTCCTCCACTCGTGACCACAACACCTCCAACCTTTTCTCAAATTTGTCCACTTTTGCCTCGGTAAGCACGCTGGCATCTTCCATGTCTGATATACGTTGTT